>FIZT01022424.1:0-13264 GCA_900065295.1 Paracoccus marginatus | reverse complement strand
TGCAAATTTGAGACTGACTCCTCAAAAAGTTCTGAACTGTCACTAACATTGTTCGGAAATTCTGGAATCCGGAAAAATCTGGAAAAAATCTTATTCAAGAAGTATTCAAGCTTGAGCAGTGATAACGTTTATCCACCATGAAAAATTGAAAAAAATTGTTTTTTTGTTTTAAACGCGTTTTAAACATGTTTTAAACGTGTTTTTAACGTGTTTTAAACATCTCATTTTCAACATATTAAAAAACATGTTTTAAACAAAAACCTTAGTTTTAAACAGAAAAAAAACGTTTTTTGTTTTTTTTTCCAAAAAAACAGAAAAACCGTAACCCTGTAATTAATACTCGCAAAGGCTAAATCTTGTTAGATGCTGTATTGGTGTTTGCCAATGTACCAGTAGCACTAGCAATGCAAAACATTTTCATCAGCATTATGCTGAAGCACATAATATTCCTATTGAAAAAGTTACTTTAACATTTAATAATTCCTCAGAGTTCAAGGTACCTATGTACTTAAAAGATACTAAGATACGTTTATTACTCAAGTACAATATGGATAAAATAATAATATTATGCATTGAAAAACATCATCAAACAGCTGAAGAAGTGAAGACATGAAGACTGAAGAAATTGATGAAAAATTGTATACGAAACACTGCAATAGTGCAAAAAATGCAATACAGAGCTCCGCATCCGTCATATTTGACACAAACAAGGTGGGTGCAAGCTCCGCATCCTGTATATTTGCACAAACTAGAAGGTGCTCTGTGATTGGTCGAAGTTTTGCGGGCGTTGTCTGAATTAAAGAATTTCATGTTGATTTTTGTAATTTTGTACGAATATTTCAAATAAAAAAAAAAAAATGCATTATAGACGACCGACACGAAATATTTACTTACGTTACAAGGTTACACTACACCAGCAACGCCGTTATATTCCTGCGTCAACTGATTTGCTGTTTTTCGCTGGAGGTTCATCTAAAGGAAACTTATGAAAGAAGAAATTCATCGGAGAATTCGGATCACTATACTCAGCAATCTGACGAGCACTACAAAGAGGCGTGTCAATGGGTAGAATAACTTCAAACTTATTATAATCGATGATGTAGTTAGCCTTTCCATCGCTGATTTTATGTATTAACGGAGCGAATCTATGACCCCAGTGAATTTCATTTGGCACGTACGATGTTCTGGCTTCTAATGTTTGACCAGTCGTTTCCATTACACCAGATAAAGAAATCATAATTTCAAAATCAGATTGAAGCATATCCAAAGCAGACATATTGAATAGAGGACTCTGTGGTGTAATTGTGTGACATATAGTCAACGGCCATGATAGTATAACGTCCGAACTGCAACGTTCGTTGATATTAAGACAAGAAAGAAAATGTGCCTAATAAATATTAAAATCACTTTACCCCGCTTGGTCCACTGAAATTTTCAATTTTCGTTGGTATTGTCGTATTACTTCTCCTTCTTGCGTGGTATAGTCATTCAAAAAGTACGCCTGTACATGTGCTCCCAATATTTTTGATTTTCTTACGTCTGCCACTCTGAATAAAATGCACAGGTTGTTGTCTCTCATACAAACAACTGCTTTTTTGCTGAAAATATCAAAAGAGGTGTAGGTACTTTCTACAGATTCATCTTGATATTATTTTACAAATTTTAAACATAGGTACTTAGTCAGGTAGGTACCTGAAAATTATTGCCTTGGTTCTGGCCATCGGTCGTGCTGCTTTCACGAAAAATAATCCCAATAAGATAGACCCTAGTAACGTTCCAAAAATGATTTGTACTTGAAGTAGGAATACTGCCTCTGGGCATTTTGATGATGGGTATCTGGTACCAAACCCAAGAGTTGTCTGCACTTCTATCGAGAATAAAACACTTGTTCCTAAATCTGTAATGCCAAATACGCAAGGATCGCTGTCGCTATAAAGCAAAAACTTCTACAGAAATTTATTTTGCACAACAAAGACCGATATAATAGACTTACTGCACTTACTTGAAAGCAGTATCTGCATTTTGGGCATTTAAATCGCCGTGATAGAGGGCTACCGTCCACCATAACACACCGAAAAGGTAACAGCTCGATGCGTTGGCGATTGCGAATAATATAAATATCCATCGCCATCTCATTTCTACTAAGGAAGTGAATAAATCTTGGAAATGAATTGATAGTTTCTTACGTTTATTATACAGGCGTAATTTGCGCGTATTGCAAGTACCGCATTTTCTCAACATTCGTCTGTAATAAATTTTCGAAAGCAGTTCCAGAGAATTGAGAAAACGATAAGGGTACCTACTTAATTATAATCCTATTCCGTGAAAATGAAAGAATTACCGTTCATGTGGCTTGCTGTTCGTGCTATTTTCTCGACTTAACCTGCGTGTTTCATCGAAGTTAAAAACGAAATCACTGGATTCGCTGGAATCGTCGTTTTCTTCACTAATAGAATACATGCCTCGCGCCATAGCGACTGTTTCACTTCAAGACGAACTATTGTTTCGACATAAAACCATTTCAAGATCGCCATCGTTTGTAATTTGTCGTTTTAATTACCGCTGTATCGTTATCTTGGAATATTGTTTGTATTTTTCAAGTACCTACATAATGATCGGAAGAATTCTAAGTAAACAGATTAATCAAGTATTGAGAATACACGTAATCGTGTATTTTTTCTGATTAAAAATCCGATCCAGAAAATAACACAATGCGTACAATTTATTTCGTATTTCAAAAAAAAAAACATATTTAAAACAATGATGATAAAAAAAAGAAAATAAAATAAAGAAAGAAAGAAAGAAAGAAAGAAAGAAATGAAAGGTAACTTGCTTCTACAGAACTCAAATATAATAATTTTTTCAAAGTATGAATCTAGAAAAAAATTATTGCATCAACTGAGAAAAAAATGGCAGGAAGCATCCCAATACATATTACAAATCCGGAAGAAAAATCGTAATGAAAAAAATAGTAAATGCAAATACAAAATGAAAATCAATTTTCACAATTCTGATAATAATTTCCCAAAAGCTATGTTAGTTCAGAGCAAGCGTTCTTAATATAGAGGAACCATTTACACAGAAATGAGTGAAAAAATATTTCAAAGTAATATAGATGAAAGTAATACAACGATTTTCGACGTATCTTATCATAAACAATGATATGTGCACTCTCACGACCCCTTGCGAAATTTTGACATCACATAAGGCATACTCGAAGCACCAAGCCAGAAAAATTATTTCTTATAACCAAACGTGCCTCTAACGGCAGATTCTCTCCTCACTGGTAAAGCTGACTGCGACGCTGAAGGACTAACTTTAGTCGTTGTATAATTACTAGAAGCGTTCAAGCTCGTACTGCTGGTCGCTTTCACGTTCGAAGAAGAATTTAAATTATTCTCGCTAACTGACCAGCGATTTTTCGACATCTCCGGCGATTTATCACTAGATCCGTTCACTCTACTACCTTTCGGCGATGGTTCTTTGATTCTGGACGGAATTCCACTTTTGAATTGCGGATCTGCGTTAACTTTAGAGCTATTTTTGAAAGAGTTCTTTCGCACTGGTATACCAGACGACTCCTCTTTGGTAAAAGTATTTTGGCGTTGTAAAGTAGCCGGCAATTCGGGCGAAGTAGCTCCAGCTGATTTGATATTGCTTGTACCTTTGTAAGGAGATGAGAAAAATAATGATTAAATTAATGCAAAGAATATGTTTGAAAATCGAAACAGTAACTTTCGATGCTCACTTTTTGACGTTGGCAATTTACTTTTGACAATTGGAATGCCACTTTTGACCCTAGTGACCGGTTTGGCAATTTTGGCTTTACCGTTTTCGAAATTAGTTTCGGCGTCGGAACTCGTATTACACGCATCTTCACTTTGTGGCGATTTAGGCGGCTTGGAATCGTTATTTTTCGATATCTCCTCGAAGTCACCTTTAGTTAACGTTCTCGTTTTGAACCTATCTTTCTCCATAGATCTGCGTTCTTTGATAGCTGTGTTCTTTTTACCATTTTCCGTAATCGCTTTCGGTGGTGACTTAGTAGGCGACAGCTTAACCGTGTAAGTGTTATATCTAGGGAAGAAATGAATCGTCAATTATTTCCTTCGAAGGTACTTCAACGAATGTGTATCGTTTCTACGCACCTATTTTTAATTTCATGGCGTTTTTGCTTTGGTGTCGTTTTCGTTACTTTTTCATTTTTAGTAGGTGGGTAATCGATGATTTCTTCGACGTTGGTTAAACTGCAGTCCAAGTTGGCTTGGTCGAGAAAAGAAGGAGGTCCGATGTTTTCTAAGTCGCTCGATTCTTTCATGCTGCGCATTCCCAGAGCTATGCACTGATTCAATAAATCTAAAGCGCAAATTTTTACAAATTAATTATTTCAGTTTGACGTTAATAGAGTTAAACTACTCGTACAACTCTACCAATGATACCAACTAATTTTTAATTCATCCGCAAAATAATAATAAGCTCAAAAATGCAACTAATGCGGTTCAACAGGTAAAATGAAATATTTTCAACTCTACTGATGTGGTTATCATCTTTTATACGGTGATTGATCCCAAAATAAATTAATTTTTTCATACCTTCGAGGTCACATTTTAAGGAAATCGTATGCATTGTCATCGCTGATTAAAACTTACGAGCAGAATGAAAGTGAAAACTGAAGAAGCCAAATGAAAATTCGCAGGAAAAATTTCGCAAACAATATACTTAATTACAGGCAAATCGAATACCAAGTTTTTACTCAGTTTTGGAAAGAATCCCCTTTTTTTTAAAAAAAGAAAAAGTGTTTGAAAGAGCCAATTTTTCGCCAAAACTGAGAAAAACTCGTTTTTCAAATCAATTTGCCAAAATGAAAAACACGAAGCTTTCATTTAAAAATATTCCAATTACTTTTTTCCTCCTCCTCGGATAACTCCTTATTACCCATTTCATTGGCGAAGGAGAAATCACTCTCGGTGGTAGAAACGGCCACTAAATTGGCACTTTCCGGCGTGCAGTCTTTAATCAGCGTATGATCTTCGGCCAAAAGATCTTCGGTTATTTCAGATAACGTCGAACTCTGGGAACTTTTCCTTTCGTTGAACGTGTCGTTGGAGTTGTTACTGAGCGATTGAAGTCCTTTGGCTATACAGAAATTCAACAGTTTCTCTTGGTCCTCCGAAGACAACTCGACGTCATCTTGATCGTTACACGAAGACAGAGGTAAAATGCTATTCTGAAGAAAGCTGTCTTCCGATGGGCATAGTAAAGATAGGTCAGAATTTGACGCGGCGTGACTGATACAAATGGGCGTATCTTCGGTACAAAAGTTGATGGTAGAGTCAGGTAAAATTGGGATGATCGGACGATTGGTTTCGTGTACGTCTTCGGTAGAAATAATGAAGCTTTTCGTAGTCTGGGTTTGGGGAGTAGCTACAGGGGTTGGTTTACCGCTGTCGATGCAGGCTTTCAGCATGGCTTGTTGTTCTTCGACGGTTAATTCGACATCGAGAGGGTCCTCTTTGACGTCGAACGTGGCCGGTCCGCTGTCCTTGGTTAGCGTTGCCGTGTTCACAATGCTAGTATTGGAACTGGAGGTACTTTTTGTGAATCCCGAATTGGCTTTAGGTTCGGTTACTTCTTCGTTGACGGGAGCCAGTTCGTTAAAGAGTTGAGGATCATCGTCGAAAGTCAACGAACTCAAACTAGTCGCGACTGAGAATTGGATCGGTGTATTTTCATCCTTGAACACATGCACCGAGTCTTCGAACACGCTGTACGGTAGAGCTGACTTGGGCTTCGGTTTGCTTTCGTCTTCTGGGCTAAAAAACTGATTATTTTTAGCCGCCGGGTACGGACTCGACGGTACAGTTTGGGTGGGCGAATCGGGTAATTCGCTCGGAGACACGACACCACTAACGACGCGACTAACTTCGCTCACCACCGAACTACGATCATCGGCGTGCTCACCCCCGCAACTACTAACCGAATCTAAAGAACTACTTCTAGAAAACATTAGCGGTGTTTCGAGCGCATTCTCGACCGTCGATTTCTTATCGTCTTCGTACGGTTTAGTATCATTGGCAACGCTACCTGTGACCAGTATCTCGTTTTTACGCAGATCCGTCCCTTGTTCGCGGAACCTCAGGCTGTAATCGGTCGGCTGGTCCAGATCCGTTTCCGCGTAATCACCGAACGAATCGTCCACATTGTACGGTTCTTCGATTTTACGAAATCCGTTCGTTTTCGATGCGTTCGCCTCGTCTTCGTCCGAACAACTGCGATTCTCTTTCTTACCGGCGCGATTCTCGTCTGTCGATTTGACTAATATACTCTTGCCCGCACCGACCGGACTTTTACTATCTCTGGTACCGTTCTCTTTGATTTTGTCGCTTTCGTCGAAAGACGATAAATTAAACCGTACAGAGTTACCGCTTTTCGTCATCGGCTGATGGTCTTCGACGAGGAGTTCGTTTTTCACCGTCGCCGTTCCACTTTTACTATTATAATTAGCACGCTCGTTGGAGGCGACGAACGTTGTCGTCGTCGGCGACGTCGGAGGCATCGAATCGTAACTCATTTCGGACACCTCCGAATGACCCAAATTTGTAGATTGCTCGTTCAACTTGGCGTCGATCTCTTGCTCGAGAGCGCGTCGTTTTCGCACCATTAGCGTCGCGTTTCCGCGATTCGAATCGTTCATTATGTTCGCGTCGGCCCGACAGGCCAGAAGGTTTTTCAGAGCTGCTGTGCTCGCCATCGAGATTTGTTTATGCTTAGAGTGTATCAGAGATCGTAGCATAGGAACGGCGCCTAATTCGCAAAGTGTAATTTGATCTTCGGCGCAACAAGACGTCAGATTCCACAAGGTGCCGCAAGAATTGCTCACTATGGTCAGACTCGGCGATTTCAGCTGATGCAGCAGCACGTACAAGCAGTTGTATTTACGCAAGATTTGTCTGCGAGCACAAAAATAACGATGGTAATTTATTTTTAATGAAAATATGAATTTTTAGAACTTAAAAATTGGAATAATAAAAGTTTGAGAAAAAATTAATGGAACTGATTAAAAAAATTATAAAAATTGAGGAAAACTTTTTCAGAAAAATAAAAAAAAATCGAAAATCGAATAAATTAAAAAAAAAGTCAAGGAAAAATTTTTGAGAAAATTAAATACAAAAATTAAATAAATTGAAAAAATTGAGATGAATAAAAAAAAATTTTTTGTTAATTTGAAAAATTTGAAAATTGATCAAAAAATATGGAAATATTCAAAAATTAAATAAATAAAAATAAAAATTTAGGAAAAATTCAAGAAAAACTGAAAAAAATCTAAAATTAAATCAGTTACGCAAATAAAAAAAATCAAAATTCAGAAAAAAACTTAAAACCATCAACATATGGCAAAAGAAATTGAAAAATTTCAAAAAATACAAAAAATAGGTCATGTAAAAATGTAATAAAAAAATTAAAATGTCAAAAATTGAAAATTTTAAAAAAAATTACCAAAAAAATTAATAATTAAAAAAACTTACAGTAAAAAAAAATATCTTTTACGATCGATTCACTCACCTACAATCATCTCGACCAGCGATGATACTGGAAACATTACGAAGTATACCTCCGACACTTTCAACAATCACCAACGTCCCCGAAGGAGCTTGATAATTCAACATTTTGACTAAATATTCGATAGCACCTTCGA
This sequence comes from Paracoccus marginatus, assembly GCA_900065295.1. Classification (NCBI taxonomy): domain Eukaryota; kingdom Metazoa; phylum Arthropoda; class Insecta; order Hemiptera; family Pseudococcidae; genus Paracoccus; species Paracoccus marginatus. The sequence goes on along the minus strand of FIZT01022424.1, from coordinate 5,568 downwards.
CACTGCAAATATCAATCTGCAACAAACACCGCACCAATATTAATTATCAACCCAGCCTGCTTCAAAAAGAAGTCCCGTTCACTTCTCAACTCCTTACTCACCTTATTCTGTACATTATGAGCGGACAAATTCCACAACGCGGATAACACAGCTTTCAACGTAGATTCCTTCTTCATCCGAAGTGCGGTTTTCATTAACGACGTAACCGCGTCGACTTCTCTTAAAATATCCTTAATTTTAGAATCAGCTCTCCAAGACAAATTCCTCAAAACTCCAGCGGTGACCTGCGCAAAAAAACCCACGTTACGATACACGATCTCAAAACACCACCTTAGCTGCGTATACCTACTCGATTACCTCACCTGACACAAATCCTCATTAGGGGAATTAAGTTGAGCAACCAAAGCCACCATGAACGGTTTCAACGAGCACAGCAAAGCTTTATTAGTAATATCGCCGAAGGTAAGATTGGTTAAAGCCATCCCAGCGTATCTTCTTAAGGTAACGCTATCTTGGTTCAGGTTAATCACATCTCCTTGTCTCGTTTCGTGATCAGTCTGTACGAGTTTAGCTAACCCATGAAGAGCTCCGAATTGACACATAGCGTGCCTGTATTCTTCGTCGAATGAAAGTTTCATTAAAGATGCGACAGCCGCCGTTAGATTCTCCAAACTGGTGTTTTCTTCGTTGTTCGTCTTGCATTCGCAGTACTCTAGGATTTGTTCGATTAATTTAAATACTCGGGTTTCACGGCGACCTTGTTTATCGTCCGAATTATGATGTACGATGCAGTGTAACGATTTTAACGTTTGTTTGCGTATAGTTTTGTTTGATCCTTCGCCATATATCAGCTGCAAAAGTAACGGCAGGCAGCCTGTAAAAATAAATTCCATGTTATCAATCGTATTTGTATCTTCTAAATACAGTGCACTGACAAGGCTATGGTTACGAATATATACAAGGTCAAGGACATCATGCAGATTAACAATAGGTAGCTCTACTATTCGACGGTATAATTTTACAGATACACAATATAACGGTAAATTACAAAATACTCTATTTTATTCGGTTCGAATTAAAATACCAGTAACCTTCGATTTAGGTACACATACCGGACCGTCTGAGAACAATGCATTTCTCCGGGGAGCTGCTCATCGCCAGGAATGTTTTAGACATTTCTTCTTTATCGTTTGGGTTCAAAGTAGACAGCAAGTCGTATACCATTCGTACTTTGGACGCTAGGTATTGTTCGCTGTGCGTTCGATGCACCGATTCTTCCACCGAATCGATCAGCTGTAAAGGTATAGAGATTTTCTCCTTTATTATTGCGGTTTTTGGCTACCCACGTCTATTATAATCGGAATAAAAAGCGCTAGAAGCCATCGGCGGTGCATGTGTTGTCTTTGGCAAGGTGATTAGATAACGACATTGCATTGCATTCAATGTTAGTACCTAACAATTGGGTGAACACCGAACATCACGAGGTGCACATAAAAATTTTACCAATAAAATCCAAATTCGTATCACAAAATATTAAATTTTTGAAAGAAAAATTTAAAATTAGGAAATACAAAATTGCAAAAATAGGCACCTCAAAAATTTAAAAGAAAAATTTAAAACTAGAAGATGCAAAACAGAAAAACAGAGAAAGTATTCAAAATTTTATGAGAAAGAAAAATTAAATTCTACAAAATTAAAAAAAAAGAAATCAAAATTTTCACAAAAATTAAAATAATATTCAGTGCAAAAAATTAAAAATTGAAACAAAGAATCAAAATTCTAATCAACAAACATGAAAAAAAAATCAAAATTTTGTAAAAAAGCAATCAGAATTTTTACTAGAAAGAAATCAGATTTTCACTTTTAAAAAAATGAAAACTTATACAACAAAAATTCCAAAAAACTTGTGAATTTTCTGTACAAATTTCAATTGATCCAAAAAAGTACTTGCAAGAAAATAAATGAAAAAAAAATTTAAAAATTGAGTAGGTAAGATTATTTTGATTTGTTAAAAATCAAAAAAATGATTTCATTATGTCAGACAAAAATTTAAAAAAATAATTCACACATTGCATGAAAATTTTTTAAATTTTTTTTGTATACTGGGTGCCAGTGATGTTAAACTTAAAAAATATCAGTTTCAGTTTTTTGGTTTTCAGTTTCGGTTTTGGTTTCAGTTTTTCCATTCATTTTAGTTTCAGTTTTTTTTTTTAAATTACTGTAACCCTTCCAAACACCACAAAAAATCAATTCAAAAATTCAAAAATCCGGGTTTTACATGCGTCCAATATAACTCGTATGGAAAACCAAAAAAATGGGGGGGGGGGAGACACTAATCCGAAGTCAGGTTGTCACTCAGGAGTCAACTTTTTCCATTGACTTCGGAGTCAGGTGGAGTCAAGTTTCAATTTCTGTGAACTTGACTCCGGAGTCAAGAGTTAACTTACCACCTTGACTCTGGGAGTAAAATCAGAGCCAGGAGTTACATTTCACATTGACTCCAGGAGTCAGGTTGAAGTCAGGAGTAATATTTTTGGCTAACTCCCATGCTTCAACTTTTTCAATCAGTTTCAGTTTGAAAATTCCAGTTTTCAGTTTTGACATTTCAGTTCAACATCACTGACTGATGAATGAAAACAATTTTGAGTTTTCAAAGAAGAGCAGAAAAATTCAAAATAATTATTGCTGTTAAAATTAATAATAATTAATTTTTTTGAAACAGGCGAGGAGTGAAAAAAAATCTAAAAAATGATAAACGAGACCTCCTCGTTGGTCTAGCGGAAGAAGGTAGTATGTCCAAAAAATTTTGACGTTGTTTAGTCACCTAAATAGCTGTTTTTTTCAGGGTTTTTGTAATTCTACCTCATTTTTGACTTCACAGATCGAAAGATAGAGAATCACTACAGTCATCATTTTCAATTGCAAGCCGTAGTGATTTGTGAAAAACCTCGATCTGTGAAAGCCTCAAAGTTGGAAGTAAGGTTTTGTGACATACTACCTTCTTCCGCTAGACCGACGTCCTACAATATGAAAATATCAAAAACTAAAACTAAAAAAAATCCTGAATCATTTTTCGCGTTTGAAAATTGGCCACTTACAAGTTACAACCAGAATAATTTCAAGCACTTTTACATTCAATCAGAGATACCTAAAAAGATAATTTCGAGCTCAGCAATTAACGTCCATTTACCATAGTTCATTACCATGCACTTGAATCGACAAACGTTTCCTTCACTCACATCACCTTTTTCGTCATCTTCGATGAATAGCCGACGAAATAACAAGCATAGATCAAATACTCGGATACCTAATGATCACTCGAGGGTCACATGAGACACGTGCTCGAATGCAATTTCGTCCAATACCTTCCTGCGAGGGTATTTTTATAATAACTCGACAAGGTAAAACGCTTCTTACTCGACGTCACCACGATTATAATTTTCATTCGACCAGAGTCATCGTAACACAACCTGAGAAAGCTATACCCTAACAGAGAGTTACACACGTACTCGTATTGCACCTGCATAATACCGTATATAAGCTCGCTAACTACGTGATAAGAACCCATATTACGATGGTTAAAATTTACGTTTATATCTAATTTATATTTGGTTGCCGGTCGTGTAATACCGATTATAGTATGTATTCGACAAAGGGGTACAAACAATCGCAATCCTATTAAAGCACACCCTACATCTACGTGCGATGTCTACGAAAAAAACACAAGCTTTGCAACACACAATCGAAATCCAATCGAAGAAGGGAGCAGTTACCTTCGTATCGTTGGCTTTAATAGGTCCAACGCTATGCCACATACTAAACTCTAAATTTGGTTTTTTATCAATATCTCCCGCAGTCGGCATCGATAACTGTAAAATTACTCCTTATATTAACAAGGCTCCAAGGTTTTTAGTCAACTTTTACGAAACGTAGAGGAGATTTCATTTCGCTCAAGGCTCAAGTGAGCACCGGAGATGATAACGTACCTCCATCGACATGGTTTTCTCTTCTTGTTCTTTCATTTCGGAGGACCGTTCTTCTTTCGAGTACCTTCCCAGTAATCTGGCTATCAATAAATTACTCTTAATATCACAAGGCGTACCTTCTGTATCGCTGAATGAATTCTGTAACATATAAAAAAAGCACGCTCATTAGCCACCATATATGTCTAGCAAAAAAAATAAGCGCGACAATTCCCGACATAATAAATACGAGACTCGAGAGAGAGAGACACCTTCAAGGTAATACATCTCGATGTTTACGTACATACATCGCATCTCCGCTTATTATATCAAAAAAGGAATTCAAACGACATAACGAAAGTCATTTCCATTCGTCATTTTTCCACTTCTATAAACGCACCGGAGAACGTTCATTTTCGATAAATTATAATACCTATCTCGTCGGATAATTTCGTACTTCGCGAGGTGAAAAAAAAGAAAACGCCTCTATTTAAACCACTTCGTATACGAGTATCTCATTATATTCTTACGTTGAAAAAATTCTATCAACTTGAACACACATTCTTAGCAATTATTCAAAGCAACCTCTATAAACGTATTCGTATAATACGTAAGCGTAGCTTTAGATAGGTACCTAGACCTACACAGAATACGTCGAAACTATTCGAAATATTTATGGCAAAATAAAATACCTTTAGAGTTCCGAGTCCACCGTAGCACTTCAGCTAATAGGTTATTGATCAGAAAAACTTATACATTCTGGTACATAGTTTTATGACATTTGCACAAGGTTTATTTTCGACCAATACAAAACTAACGTTATGTTATTATATTAACACGCTTCTGATAAGTACACCTTTTAATTCTGGACTGCCATCGTTTTACTATAACGTAACGGGTCTTCTGTAGGGATATACTTTTCGTTGTTCAAGACATCTCATTTCGTAGGTCGATTTAAACCGATATAGGTATCACTTTTCTATGTATTTTAAATACAGCCTATCGAGCCGAACATATGGATTTTTTTAGTTTACGACGTAAACACAGTCTGAGTGTCACGAACTGACACCACGTATAGGTACTTTGATTTGAACAAAATTACACGGTAGAAATTATTACTTATGGGTGCGTGTGAATTGGCTTTTGCAAGCTGTCGTATTTTTTTGGCTGCCTATTGAAGCCATAATAACTGGATTCGTAACGTGTAGTTGCAAACTACTATAGACCTCTTAGTCGTGACGTCACAATATGGCGGTCATATAGTGGCTCCCATATCTTGGACAACATTTGGCGGATACCTTGGACTAAACCAAGGTACTGTAATTCAGGTATAACCATCCGCCATTTTGGGTGCAACTTGCAAAACTTACGTAGCAATTTTATGTTGAAAAAATTGAGAAATGATTGTTCTTTGCTTTCAATTTATAATTATTATCACTTTGAAAACATTAAAATATAAAAAGAAAAAGAAGATTTACGAAAATTCAAATTTTAAAAAAATTACGAAAAAGCTCACAATTCATCACCAGCCAATCCAAAGAGCCAATCACACAATCACATCATCGGAAATCGAATTTTGTTTACATTTTTCGTGCACCCAAAATGG
>FIZT01022409.1:0-10129 GCA_900065295.1 Paracoccus marginatus | reverse complement strand
ATTTTGAGAAAGTTGTTGAAAAAAAAGATAATTTTGGCTTGAAAAAGATGTAAGTATTCCTTGTTCAATTTTCACACTTGAGAATACTGACCGGTTTTGAAAATTTTGAAAGTTGAAATATGAAATTTTTCAGCACCACCTAAACAATTTCAGGTGGTGCTTGAGCCCGGGAACACCACCAGATCCGCCGGCCATGAAAGAGTTATGATCACTGATCAGAATCAAAGAGTTATGATCAGAATGAAGAGACTGCTCTTCTGCCATCGATTTCCCCAGATATTGACTTAAAATTGAATGAACCAGACGACAAAATTGACAAAGGGGACGATTCGCTTCCAAAACCACCTTCTTCTCATCAAGACAATTCAAGTTTAATATTTTTCGAAAGGGATACGATCAATCATTTGAAGAAAAATTCAGTTTCTTCACTGCCACTCATAGGAAGCGAGAAAATGTGCTCCAAGTTTAACTTGTTCCTCTTGCCTGTGTCTCCCCTACCAATGGGCATATTGTATTAACCGTTCCCAACAATTATGTTTTGATACATCTTTTTTTGTGTTTTTTGATGCTATCGGATATTAGAATAATTCGCTTAATAGAATGAACATGCCTCGTCCCAACTAGATCACATTAAGCGGGACTTACTGTATTTTGAAAAAGTCGATGCTTTTGTGAATTTGAAAAAAGCTGGGGGTACTTTTTTTCTCATTCTATTTCTGAAGAAACTGAGAGATTCTAACGTTTTATCAGACTAAGATGAGTCTCACATAGAAAAAATTTCTCAATTTTTTTTTTTCATACTTGAATGTGCTTAAAAATTTTTATTGTCATTTTTTCACGTTTCACAATTTTTTTGTTTTTTTTTTAATTTTTTCCAAATTTTTCTAATTTTTATTTTTTTGAATTTTACAGCACAATTTTTTCAAATTTTCAATTTTCCACAGTATTCCTCAATTTTCAATTTTTTTTTTCATTTTTCAGCATTTTTGATTCCCTCGAATTCTAAATTTGTCAAAATTTCAGATTTTTTCACCTTATAACATTATTTTTGATCAATTTTTTTATTCGCAGTTTCACTTTTTGAGAATATACAATTTTAGGGGAGAATTGCAATATTTTGTCAAGAATCATTTTTATTTTTTGTTATCATCATCAAGTATTGCTATTTTTTTGAGAATATCATCGTGACTCTGATCTCATTGGTAGAAATATTTAATGACTTATGAAGCAATCATCGGTGTTACTCGAACATTCGAATCGTACTACAATGTAAATCACGTTTCATTTATACTGTATGTTCTCTGCGTTTCAACCTAGATTTTTTGTCGGAAAGACATATTTTCTATGCCGAACGCGATCATTTATTTCGTTTGTTTTCCCCGAACGACTGTAAAAAAAAAAAAAAAAAAAAAAAAAAATGGAAATACGATACTCTACGTAACACCACCAACAACGACACAAGCAGCAATGATGACGACATACGTAGGTATATACCTACGACACAGGCACCGATACTCTAAACTCATACAAATACACACAGGTGCAAATAACCAGGCGATTTTTTAGACCGACATCAGCTAGGAACTAGGGAGTCAATTACCATACAAAATATGTACGTATACGCACGTACTATTATGTAGTACATCGGTACTCGTAATGTGCAAACACACATTCACCGAGGTACCTCCGCCTATCGCGTCGTAACCGTTATAAACGAATAAAACGTGCTTACATAGCGACGAAGCGAAGCTGGAAAAATAGAGTTTAACGACGATTTTAAAAAAATTATTTCACCTCCGCATCGACGAAGCGTAGAAAGTAGGTTGAGCCGCGATACTCGCTCGTTGTCCTTTTATTTTTTTTTCAAATACGTAAAAAAAAGCGCGATACAGACAGCAGAAACGAACCGGTTGAAAGGGAAATAGAGAAATGGAAGTGAATAACGGTACTGCCAGAGTCATCGAGCGCGTCTGATACTCGCGTCGCTCGTCGGTATTTGCATGGTCGAAATTGAAAGTTCCAAACACGATTGGCCACATGACTGGTGCCTGTGTCGTGTGTACGATGATGGTAGAGCATAGGCTGACGATGAAAATGCGACCTCAGGTCTTAACGGTACATGACTCGGTAACGGTATTAAACGGAGAAAGTAACTCCTCCGCCGTGCGTACATAAACAAACGGAGAAAGTAGATTTGTGTACCGTTCATCGACCATGGTGTTTTTTTTTCCACAGTTAAAGTGAAAATTGAACCGTTATACTCGGGTCGACGAGTTTCCTTTCTGTAGGATGACTATACGCGGTCTGGCATAGAGAGAGAAAAAAGTAGGTGAATCTGACCAGCTATCGGTTTTTTCTCAATTTCTTAATCGTATGATTTATTTTTTGAGAAAGAGAAAAGGAGTAGGGTTGAAAAAAATCTGCATCATGTCCACGTCCACATGTAAATTACGAATGAGTAAACAGAAATTCAGATTAAAAGAGCAATGATCCCACTCGTAATTTGAAATAAGCCACAAATTATCCTTGGTTTGTATATTCTTCTCTTTTTTTTTTTGGTACAACGGATATGGCAACTATTACCGCGTTATCGTTTAAGAAGAGTTTAAGTAAACTGTACGAAATTATAGGGAAATGACCTTTTTACATAGCTTTATTCTAGTATAGTATAACGAGAGTATAAATTTGTTACACGAACTCTTCTTATCATACATTGATACGGAAAGAAAAACAAAATATTTTGATACGACGGTGAACTAGGTTACCGAGAAAGGTTGTTGAACTTTTAACCGTGCCGATGTGCTGCGCGGTTAGCCATGAAACGTACGCACAAGGGTGGAGTTCTCCGTATACTCCGTAAGCCCGCTGCTGTAAATGGTACACTCGGCACAAGGCGTTTTGCAAAATTACCAGGGACGGGCGGTGAGCTTTTTTGTGCAGCTCGTTAAGCTGCGTTGAAGGGTGAAAAAAGCGCGGGCGTGTTGAATTGTATCTTTATGAATTATTCGAAGCTGAGACAATTTCATCTGCAGAGTGATGTTAACAGCGAATTCACCACAGTTACGATGCCGAACAGCGTGATATAGTTTGCTACTCGCAGATGAAGTATGAAGCAAGATAGTATAAGAGACGGAACGCCACAAGGGTTGGATAGGAGTTGGTCAAGATGTCAACGTTCTTTTTATGTTATCAAGACTTTCAATTATCCCAGATACCTGGGTAACTGGCTGAATAACTGTGAAATCTTGACTCTGTAGTTTCATATGGGCTAATAGATTGGATCGAATGGCCATATTGAGGATAGACTTCTGAAATCTTCAACAATTTTTTGCATTTTTGGCCGGTGGATTGGGTTATCTTACTGAATATTGTACAGATTGTGGGTCTTCATCTTGAATCTTTCACCTTTTTTGACTGGAATATCACATTTTTGGGTGAATAATAGCGCAAATGACTGAAATCTTGAATTGTTTGGTATCTTATGGTATAGATTATCAGGCTAGAACGAGTAATAAATTGAGATCTTGACCCAGTGTTGTCTTGAAGATCTAAAAATTTCTAAATTTGAAATTACTTATCAAATGTTGGGATCTCGTTACATTGCCATCTAGTCTATGCTATTTGCACAAAGGCTCCGTTGGCAGATACTCGAGGCGGCAAGAAACCCAAATACTTAGGTAGGGAGAGGGGCATTGAATCATACCACATAACACCTTCATAATTCTGGGCCGCCGTTAATGGTCGCCACTTTATTTTGTAACACAAAACGTAACGCGATTCTAGAAAATAGGTTATATGCCGGTTATTGCACTACGATTGGAAGGTATCAAGCAAAGCGAGAGAGATAGATAGAATTAGGGTCACCGGGTGTGCTGCGTATAGCATGTACACAGAGAGTATACGTATGGAGTATATTGTAGGTTCAGTTCGCGTATACCAAACCTACGAAGAGGGGAATAGCCTTCTCTCTCTCGCGCGCTCTCTGGGTTTTGATACGACATACGTAGAAGTAGGACACGGTTTGGAACGTTGCAGATTTTATGAAATCAGAAGTACAAACGCCTATACATACATTATACGCGTACGTATCCGCACGAGGATGCCAGTCGAAAACCTTGTTTGAAATTTTAGCTTTTTCCCTAACCCTCCTCTACTTTATTATCATTCGATGTGTGTGTGGAAAATTCCTCGCTCCTTTTCTTCCTTCTTTTTTTGTCCAGAACAATACAGCTTTAGGCGTATTTCGGACGTTAATTAATTAGTGTTTGGTCGAAATTAAATAACGGGAGGGAAAAAAGACGGCGCGGCGGTAGCGGAAAACAACGACGACGATGACGGAATTAAAGCCAGAGGGTGGCATTTTTCCCAAGGTAAAAAACACGCTACGCGTATAGCACCGCGCTTTCGCCGGCTTGCGCGTCTTCGTGAACGAGGTGAAGCATGCGTGCTTTACTGTTCGAAACGTACACGAGTTCGTTGAACTCGGAAGGGTGATAATAGCGTAGGAAAATCCGGAAAATCTGAAAAATATACCCACTGTTGATTAAGTCTCGGAAGCTAGTAGGTCGCTTGGTACGTTCGTGTCGAAGCAGAATTTTTCTCTGTCGTATTTTTCGCGCGCTTTTTATTTACTATACTTACCTATACTTCGTACATATTTTCTGCTCCCGAAATTTTTTTCCTATTTTGTCGATACCGAATTGTCCTTTGGTCGTTATCTGTGATCCAGTCGTTAACAATTGGTTACCATCTTTTATATATCGTATAGTTTCGAATTAGATTTTCTCCCTGCCTTCGAATTCAGTCTACTCGTGTCTTCTTCCATGGGCGTCATTGTGCTCAGAGATAATGCAAAAAAAGGTAATATTGTTTTTTTTTTAGAAATATTAGTTATTGATAATTTCATTGTTAATGGTGGTAAGAGCAGTTGGAATGAGTGTATGGATTTTTATTGAAGTCGTTTTTTTTTCAGTTGAAAAAAAAAGGTGTGTCACTGATTATTTTAGATTTTAGTTTTTTTTTCTTTTTTTAATGACCACTTTGACCTCATTAGGTACTTTTAAGGAAATATTTTTCAAAATTAACCATCCCTCGATAAAAAGATAATTTTAGCCACTTTTCAATGACGAAGAAAATTAAAACATCGAAAAGAAAATTATACCTAATCGATATGAAAAAAATTCAAATTAAGTGGAAAATATTTGAACTTCACCTAGTTGTAAAACAAAATTGAATATTCAAGGTTTGAAGTGTTCGTCTTCATTTCATTACCTTTCTGCTTTAGGATAATATCTTTTTTCAAAAATATATAGCAATCTAGCTATGGATTTTGAAATTATTCTGGGGCATGTGAAAAATTTTCACTTCTCAGTATGAAATTTCTGTTCGCTTGCTTTGTTAAAGTGCGTAACATAATGGCAGATATGTCCTTGATTTTGATATAGACATGTATCTAGATTTATGTGCATGTAAGTGTGTACGATAGGTGATAAAAAAGGTGTGCTGTGGTATCGCTTGATAGGTAAACTATACTTACTTGTACTTGTGTTTGATCTACGATTATTATCACGAGTTGGATATTTGTACTGGTTGATCAACTGCTGCTGACATGGCAGCTACTCACTGTAGGTATTACAGGCCTGTAGATTTTTGTCATTTTTTCTCTACATTTTTCGATTGTATGTCTAAACCAAGCATCCAAAGGAAAAAAATCATAGAGCCAAAGTTGCAGAAAATTGAATTCTCTTTCTACAATTATGCACCAATTTTTTTCTAGGATTCATACTTCGTGAGTTATTTCGAAAAAATCAATTTGTACAATATTTTTCTGTCTCTCATAGGAAAAGATGATCATCCAAGAAGGTGCTTTTGAATTTGACCACAAGCTCCTTTTTTCCCCATCAAAATTGAGTGAAATGATTTCCTTCTATTCGATAGATTAATTAAATCCATTTTTGAAATTTCATCACACGTAGAGTATACTGTGAAATTTCGACGTGTAACTCCATTAAAGGGTCGATTCGTCCCGATTCGCGGTTCTAATTGAAGCAAACGAACACGAAATATCACTTTGAAACGATAGATCGCTGGCAGCATTTGGTAAATTATCTATATCGGAAAGAGGGACTACAATATAGATAATCGAAAAGGAAGGAACATCACACGTAAAGTAGACGTATTGTTATTGAATAACGCGATTCGCGACCGCGCCACGTAATTAATAATCAGCTCGTGAAACAGAATAAAGCGAGCGGAAGCGGGACACGACGATCCCTAGTATCTCTACGAGAGAGTCGGACTGTCCATCGCGGTACATAAGAACGGAGCAGGAAAGTGTTAAAAAAATATGTATAATATGGTTGCATAATACGTAGGTAGGTACGCATAATACGGAAGGTAACACATCACGATGACGATGTGAGGTGGTAAGTCGACTTTAAAAAATCTAAATTCGTATACGACAATTGACAAGAACGAATCCCAATGCCGGCTTCGAAGAATTTTTAAAATTGTAACGTCTGGTAGCGTCGGTAGAAGTCGTATGCCCCCTGTCCTCTCCGGTACTCAGCACCAATTACTAAATTTATTTGGCACCGTGTGCCTATATCAGCGCGCATATCGCGGCGTTGAGCAAAAAAAATTTCGAAATGGTGCTCGAAAAAAGTTCTACAAAGTACATTGGCCCGGCCTAATTTTTTTATCTAACAGCGTGTACCCGAAGCTGATATCTACGATGTAATTTGGGCGAATTTTTTTTTTTTTTTAATTATTTGGCCTTTATCAGGGGTTTGATTAGTTTAGCCTTATCGAGTACTCTTTTTATTTAATTCGACGATTTTGCGTAATAGCTGTAGTTATGGATGAAAAAAAATTCTGATCGAATATTAAAATTTTCAAATTTAATAAAAATTTAGCCCAATTTTTGATAAAATGGGGATGAGAGGGGTGATGGTGTTTTGCTTATTTTTCGCCATCTCGAGAACGGCCCGAAAATCCATAGTTGACGCGTTCGAGTCTGCATTATTCCAAGGTGCTATTAAGAAATAATGTTATCAATATCAGATTCGAGAACGAAAGAGCGAGCGAGAAAGAGCAACGGTGTCCCAGTTTCTGGTTTGGGTTAGCGACCGAAAACTGGGCCAAGTGTTACCTTCGCGACACAAGTTCAAAGGACTGCGACGTCAGTACCTTACCCCGGTGCCCAACGCCTCATGCCAGAGTTCCATTTTAGCATACTGTACAATACCTACATACGTATAACACACGAGCAAAGCGACGGTTACGTATCGCAATCGATAGATAGCGTTGTTGTATAATTACCGCATCGCGGCGAGAGAGAAGGTGAATTAGCCAATTTATCGTTTCGCTGTAATACTAACCGATGTTATGTGTGCTGTGCTCGATGATTTCATACCATACGTGCGCCCAAGAGGGAGGTTTATGGCTGGGTAAAAGCGGCCCATATCTCGTGGATACGCTCGCTGAGTTGAGCAAGAAACTCAAGGTCTTCCAAAATCGATTCGAGAAGCGGTTCTGTGTGTAGAGGCGAGTTTTTTTTTTCGGCAGGCTCGGCTCGAAGGAACGCCCTGTGTATCGATTTTGGATAATTTTTTTATGTAGTATCGTAGAATATAGCCTGCTGTGGGTAGGCATGTGTTGTTCCAGTGGAGTAGTGGAGTTGACGGGGCAAATAAAATCTTTTTTTTACTGCATTTAAATGAAAAAATTTTTTAATAAGTTTTTTTTTGGGATTTTGTTAATTTTTTGAGTCAATCAGAGGTTTTTCTCCATGAGTTGTTCCTCAAAAATGGTCCTAAAAGTTGGGAATTTGTAATGGTGATTTTTCACTCAATTGAGTGTTGCTCGACTTTTATTTTGACACTTGGGTTTCTTCTCTCTCCGTAAGTCATGGTAATAACCGAGTAAAATTTTGAATTTTTGGTAATCAACCAATCCAATCGACTATCGAACACCTTGGAAAAGAATTCGAGAGGAGAATCTACATTTATATTGCCCCCATTTGGAAAACTGTACCTATAATCACGAGTCAACTCGCCAGCTTCCTAATAATAAAATAATTAAAAAACTGTTTACGAGCGATTTTAAAAAAGAAATACAATTCGCTTAATGAAAAAGGTTACGCGGTTACCTTCGTCGTAACTGAATCCGAAGGCGAAATAACGACGAACGATTTACGACGCTCAAAGGTTAGCAAAAAAAAAAAAAAAAAGGGTAAATTTCAGTCTCATAAAGAACGAATTATTCCGTACATTTTTTCCCTTTAGAAAAAAATTTCATTATAGGAGTTTTTTTTTATTAAGAAAGATGTATGCGCGGTTTCAATATTGCGGTTGAAGGCCATCGCGACCTAGTTTCTTGGCTCGGTCAACGCACTCGAATAAACTTTGTTTTTATATTTTGTAATAGATGGCGCTGCTGTATCGTGGCGAATGTCCGATTACATTGTATAAGAGTTGTTGCGAATGCGAGCCGGGGTGAAGGCAGGGTGTCTTTTTTTTAGACTCGGCTTTGGGCGTTTTGTTATTCTTAGAAGTTAAAGTATATAGTTTGCTGTACAGCTTGTAGGTATTTTCTTCTTCTTCTTTTTTTTTTATTTTGGTTAATTATGAAGCTCGAATTATAACGGTGAATGCGGCGTCGAGAGTATCGCGAGGGAGCTAGATTCTTGGAAATTCGATTATCGGTCCGTGAATAACCGAGTTATATGGATGTGTGAATAGAGTGCGGAATTGGCAAGAGTGTTTCATATTCGCGTTTTTTTTTTTTTTTTTAATTAGATTTTTCTCGCAAAGGCGTATCCACCGTTCAACTTTATTAGATTGTATTCAACAAAAATAAGATATTAAATATTTAGATCTAATGGTCTCTCACTCTATAATGAAGCGAGCAAAGACCCCGAGTATTGGCTGAAAAAAAAAACACCAAGCAACCTGTAACTTTATAACAGCTATACTCGTAAATTCCAGGACACGTGTCAATGTGTATAGATAAACAAAGAATTATAATTCGTTACAACGGATATAGGTATAGATATATTTACTAATAATTTCGTAGCACTGGTGTACGCACATAAACGACACAAGCAACCTAAATAAAAAACATTCCTCTAATTACGCGTACTCATCATTTCCCTACTTTGTAGAAGTACTGAAAAAAAAGCTACGAATACCAAACGCAACGTGGTTTAGTAAAATTGTGTCCTCATTAATGTTAATTTTTTGTACATCAGTCTAATGTTGGTGTTTTGTTTTTGTGTGTTACAGGTACGTGTACTTACTATATTGTTGTAGTCGATGACATTTTCAAAATCAATATTTCAACTTTTCACCGTAAGGTAATACTTTAGCTCAAGTAAATAAACGCTCGTCGATTGAGAACACCAACTGTATAAATAGATATCTGCGTTATTTTAGGCCTATATATCGGTCATATTTGGGTTACTATACCAATACGTAGTATGGAAAATCTGGAGTTGAGTTTCGGGTTAGACGATGCCGTTCGATTGGACTGAAACGAATGAGGAAATCGCGTCTGCGATGGGAAAATGCTGGTTCGAAGTTCAAATTTCATCAAAAATTACTTCAAATAGAGCCATCATTTTTGTTAACTTATAGACCGAGTTGGAAAACAAACACGATTCAAATTTCAGCTCGTTAAGTTGATTAGGAGCGTAGTTATGCTGTTTCCAGAATTGTTGGTTGCAGAAAAATTGCAAAATGATTGTAGGACTTGGAATTTCTTCTGTAATAGCTGGAAACTTTTTATTCATTTTTTTGAGGATTCAAAAAATGAATAAATTTATGCAAAAGATTCCAAACCAAACGACAACAACGACGAAAACAGTTTTCAATGCGTTGAAATGATTTACAATCCTTGGAATTTCATCCACAGAATGTGTTTTGAAATTGGCCAATATCTCAAGAACTGTTGAACTGATAGTCTAGTAGAATTATGCCCTGACCTCAAACTAATTGTTACAAAACTTTTTTTTGATTTATTATGAAGAAGAGGGTTTACTCTATCACATATCCAAAAGCCTCTCCGAGCCTCCCTCTGTAAGTCATTTTTTTGAGGCACCTCCCCCCAAAAAATCAGTTTTTTGCTTTTT
>FIZT01022391.1:0-11762 GCA_900065295.1 Paracoccus marginatus | reverse complement strand
TTTAAGGCGCATTCACAAGAACTCTGACTAAGGATTAAGAACTAAGAATTTTACGGTAAATACTCTCTGTTTATAAATTTTGGATTTCACATTATCAGTAGCGAATCAAAAATTCGAATCATTTGGAAATATTTGGCTACAGTCAAAAAATTTATCGAAAATTGCCTTTCAGATAGAGTAATTACGGTAAAATTCTTAGTCAGAATTCTTAGTTCTTAGTCGGAGTTCTTGTGAATGCGCCTTTAGTCTTACCTTTTTTAAGCCGTTTTTGAGTCTTACTTTAGTTCTCATTGAATTTTCCTCTGGTTCAGTAAAATTGTTGAAAATGTTTTTGTTTCCTTTCGTATTCACTTTTTGTCTTATCGATTATTATGGTGTCACAGTTTCACTTGTTGGATGAAAAGATAAGAATTTACGCGAAATTTTTCCTAAATCAAAAATTCTTCGTCAAAACACTTCATATTATTAAACATACATGAAACAGGTAACCTAATTTTATTATAATTTTACTCTTGTGAAAGTTTTACGAATTTACTCCTGCATTCTTTCCCGTCGCGTATTCTCAATCTTGCAAAATACTTTACATTTTGTACTTTTATGAGTCAAGAAAGCTCAAACATTTTTTTGAAAAAACATCAATTTTTTCCTTGAGTTGAGTGACTCATCCTTGGTCGTGTTGCAACTTTGAGTTTGACGTATCTTATCAGTACCAACTCTCCCTGCAGTCCTGCAGCATGAACAGAGAGTTTTATTGCAAAACGTCTGTATTACATTTGTTTTCAATTTTAGGCATGTAATTGAGAAGAAAATGAATCACAGTATGAATGATGATGAAGACGGTTCTAATTCCATCGATAATGATGGCTCAGTCGTTTCTACTGTTCCGGACCGATACGGTTTTGTTGGAGGCAGTCAATACTGCCAAGAAACGTAAGATTTTATAGTATATTATTAATGGATAATTTTGTTTCAACTCAGTGTGCGTTTTTTGTCGCCTGCTTCCTTCCTACATAAATTTTGAAGAACTTTGATTTGAATAGCTGAGTCTTTCTTTGCTGGCAAATAAGTACTTACACTAAGTATAATCATTCATTTACTTTTGATTTTTTGAAAATATTACTCAAGTAAAACCAACTCACAGATTTGACAATTGAATAGCTATCAATAAGAAATACAGCAAAGAAAAACAAAACGCGCGATTTGTCATTTATTTCATTTTGGGTTTGGATTGAAATTTTAACGAATTTGCTCTCCAGCAACATTCATGCTAATACCTACTTACATGAAACGTACTCTGGGTCTGAATAAATTACTGAGTATTCATTCGACCTTTATGATGAAATTTATTGGATAACTTTGTAACCCCAAGTAAACCCTACACGTTAAATTGCTTAATTAAGAGGTCGATTGTGTTACTGTAGTTCAATGTGATTATGATAATTGGCAAAAACCTCAGTTCATCTCATGTTATTTCTTTTCAAGTACTTTTTTTCTGTATTAATTCGAATAAGTACTTTCAACGTTTGAAAACAAAAGACCACGTCTTTTAGTTATAATTGTTGATGTATACTTGCAATTGGTATTTGTTTGCATGTAATTTGATTGCTGGTTTTTATGTCAGTGAATTTTTTTCATCTTGTGCTTTTAAAATATTTTTACAGAAAACAAATCGTTTCGCCCAAAGTGCTACTACGACGAGAGAGTAAATGGTTAAAAATGATAAATGACTGGGACGAATACATGGCAAAACACTACACTAAAGTATGTATAAATTGTAAAGTCCATTTAAAGTATTGGTTTCCTATTCTTTTGGAAAAGCTATTCCCACGTAATCTTGCAATTTTTGTGAATTTTGTTTGTAGATCAGAGAAAGATGTCGAAAAGGAATACCTCCTTCTATCAGACCACGAGCATGGCTTTACATTTGCGGTGGTAAAAAAGAAAAAGATAGACATAATGATTTATTTAAATCTTTATGTGAGCAAGACGGTAATCTACGTTGCAATGAAGATATTCGTAAAGATTTGCATCGTCAGTTTCCTTATCACGAAATGTTCATGAATCGTGAGGGTCACGGGTAAATTATTCGCAAATTACTACTAATTGTGCGTGGGAAATTAGGTACACGCTGATTTATAATTACTAATTTGTTTAGTCAAAAAGACCTATACAATGTTTTGAAAGCCTACTCCATTTACGATCCCAAAATTGGATACTGTCAAGCTCAAGCTCCTATTGCCGCATTCTTACTGATGTTTATGCCAGCTGAAGATGCTTTTTGGTGTTTAGTAAAAATTTGTGATAAATATTTACCAGGGTATTACAGTCAAGGAATGGTTCGTAATGCTTGCATAATATTCAGTTTTAAATGCATTTCATTATACTTATTGTTATCTTGAATTTTATTATTATTTTTTTTTCGTATAATCCGCTTATGTATAACTTGAGATATTTGTTTTTCATATTTTGCAGGAAACCCTGCAGGTAGATGGTGATATGTTGTTCGCTTTCGTAAAAAGGGTTTATCCGAATATTTATAAACATTTGGTAAGATAATTTTTTGAGCGATTGGGTGGCACAAATAAATCGCACTCATTGTCTTACTTATGATTTTTAGAAAAAACAGAAAATAGAACCAATTCTATATATGACAGAATGGTTCCTGTGCGTTTATACGCGTACACTACCATGGCCTACGTTATTAAGAATTTGGGATCAGTTCCTTTGTGAAGGTAATAAATTCATATCATTGATGATCATTTTAAATTATTATTTCAGTTACTAATAATTTTGAGTTTCCCTGCAGGGGTTAAAGTGATTTTTAAAGTGGCTTTAATTTTGATACGAATTTCATTAAGGAATAAAAAATCTGTGTCTTCCTTGAAAAAACAATATCCAACAATGTACGAAACTTTAGAAGCATTACGAAATCCACCGTTACATTTATTAGAGGAAGACTTCATCATTGAACAAGTAAATTAATAAAAATAATGACACCGAACAAAACGCAGGAATAAGCTTGATTTTTTTTCGCAGATTTCCAAGATGAATCTGACCGAAGATGACTTTGCAAGTGAGCATGAACGTCAAGTGGCTAAGCGCCGTGCGAACCAAAATAGCAAATAATATTGGTGACAGTCAACTTTCAGCGTAATTTCAAATTCTTTATCATTTTTCTCTGAATGCGCTATTGCGAATCGAAGTTTTGTTCAAAATGATATTAATTACAATATGATTGTGTGAAACCTATTTCATAAAATAACGATTTCACATTTTGTTGAGTGCTGCATGTTTTTCGTTTCTAGTCCTTTTTCTTTTCTTTTTTTTTTTTTTTGCTTTTTTCATATGCTTACGCAAAAGTATTGTTTTGATTACCAGTATATTTAAATTATTGAAATTACTTAAATAATTGTTACATTTTAATGAGCGTGCTATAGATAACCTGAAAATAGTATTCTCTATAAATTATTCGCCTCTTGCATTGTATTTACATTGTTTGTGTTCGCTTATCTTTAATTGTCAATTCGTGTTCGTATTGAAGCCCTTCAAAAAGTCGTGGAAGCAACATATCCAAGAAAATTGAAGCGCTGTATTTTTTAAGGCATGAAAACTATTCCAGTAAATGACGAAGTTTATTTATTAGTTTAAATTTACGTTCTAATATTTGCGCATTCCTTTCCCCGACAGATCAGGAGCTATCAGTTTGACGAATAGCCTCTGTTCAGAATATCAACTTTTACTGGATAATTTTTTAATATGCCCAAGTTATAAATTTGTAATTGGCGATAGTGTTTTTGCAAACGAGTATTTCGCATTATGAAATTGTATTTCTAGTGTTTCTTCATTGTATAATAATTTCATAGTGTACTGCGGCTCCGTAGATACCTGAATTGACATTATACGAAGTTATGTCCACACAGTTACTCACTAAACTTCGTCTTTATCCGCTCCCTTTTTTTTGTTTTCTATTTTTCTGTGAATATTTTTTAAACAATTTGTATCGTCGTGATTTTGTATTCCCAAACTAGTTTCTTTGAATATTTTCTTCAATTGCTCAATATCATTCTTTTTTCAATTTTGATATTTATTAGTATATCTTCACTTTTTAAAAGTAAATTAGTTTTATTTTTATACGAAACAGTAAAACGGATACTCATAAGGGACCATATTTTCATAGAAGTTTCTTTTTTAGGATACTAAATATGCAACGATTTTTCAATAATTTAATGTAGTAAGTACATAATTATAGTTATTATATTGCGTTATCTGAACACTTTTATCGTAATGATGTATTTTGTGCAACTTCGTTCGTTTGTATGAATTTTTGTTAATAAATACTCAAAAAAAAGTGAAAATAAATCATTTTAAGGTATTCTCAACAACTGAAATATTTATTCAGAACGCAAGATTACTTTCACCACAACACAAGGGGTATTTATTAGATAAATATACACACATACCTTAAATAAGAAGATATATTTCATTATTTACATAACATTTGATTAAAAGACGCTATTGATTAAATCTAATCTTCATTCGAGGCTCAAAACCAAAACTTATTTTGCGTAGTTATGTCGAACGTCATCCCATAATAACTGAAACAAAATGAATATGTAAGATACACTAACAGCAACTGTTGCTTTGGCTACTTCCAAGCAAAAGCATTTCTTACTCCTTTGTTAATATTGTGAAATATGTCTTCTGCCACAATATCGAGGCCTCGTTCCAAAATGATGCCTCCGACTACAGCACTCAACAGTAGAGTAGATGATCTTTTGAAAACTGCACGATAAATGAAGCTCCCTATCCCAGCCATTTCGAAATCGATGACACCAAATTACTGAACTTGACAGAAATTATAAAAATTGAAATGGAACTGTCAACTAAAATTTGAACATAAATGACCTTTCCTTCATCAAAAACTTTCAATTCAGAAAATTTGTTATCATTTTGAAGCGCAATGTTTGGATGGAACTTTGAAAGAATGGATGGCTGAAAATTTTGAAAGATTGACTTTTGACATCGAGTCGACCCTTTGTCGACCCGGTGCGTCCGACGCTCCGGTCCGGGACTCTGTCCTATCTGCCCAGCCTGTCTGTTCCTTCCGCTTCCGGCCAACCCGGTCTCATCAGCTGCAGCCCGTGCAGCCAGATCAGCGTTATCACTGAAAACCAAAATTTTGAAAGATCTGAAAGCGAAAGCAGAACGTCGTGTTGGGTATCTACAGGAAACAGGATAGCTGTACTGGGTTGAAGATTGGAAAATAATGATGAAGTTGATGTAAAAAGTTATAAAAATAGTGAAATACATTGCGTGGTGGTTAGCGGTTGACATCGAGGTTTATGGTTCAATGTTGTCCAAAACGCATCCTCTTCAATTGTTTCCAACTATTTTCAAACTCACTTCAAAAGTTGATGTGGTCCAGGGATAAGAAGCATATAAGAAGAGAGTATACAAGAAGTTGAGTAAATCTTTCTGCCGTATAGGTTTGGCTGTGTAATATGAGTGACAATATTCTTGAACTTTGTACCAACTGGTAAGAAAATATGAAGATCATTTTCAGTTTTTTTTTCGAAGAAATCATAATTGCTTTTTCATTCTAGTAAGCATGAAGTTCCAGTTGGTAACCTTCAAATGCATATAATTTATTGTAAACGAAATATTCAGCTTTGTCCTGTTTGCGAGGAGCGTGTGTTACGGTCTGAGCTTGAAGATCACAATAAAGAATTTCACTCGTTGATGACATGCTCTGAATGTAATATTAAATTTCAAAGCTCCGAGTTCGAAAGCCACAAAGTATGTATGTTAGGTAATTGTCAAAATACTATAAATAAAATTAGTAAGTTGTATCTTGCAATACATTCATTTTTCCAGAAAAACATTTGTAAAAAACGTATCGTGGCATGTCAATATTGTAACTTGGAACTAAAAGCTGAAGATATTGGAGAACACGAAGATTACTGCGGATCAAGAACAGAATGTTGCAATGAATGCGGCCGGCATATTATGTTGAAATTTCAACATTTGCACCTGGATTCAAATCATAAGTTTATTAAGCTGAATGAAAGTAAATTCAAAGCGTTATTTCTCATCCATGTTTCAACTTCCAAGACATTAATTCGTTGTGTTTTTGTTTGGTAGATAGTCTGAGCGACTCGGACGATGAGGATTTAGTAATGAAAACTGGGGCAAGATACACTGTTTCGCCTAGAAAAACAACTATACAGAAACATATAAATTTTCCTAATGGTAATTCGTCGGGAAACATATCACCTTCTCCAAAACAAAATGGTCTGAAACAAAGAAAATCCAAATCTCATCGTGAAGATTGTAACCAGCAGGCTTTGTTCATTTTGGTTACTATTTCTATTGCAGTGTTGTAATATATATTTATATTTCTCTAGTTTCAGAATTGAGTGAATATTTTAAAAATATGGACCTTGAGAATGGGCCTATTACTAATGCTACAACGACTGAAATCAATGAAATCTTAGGCAGAGATCGATCATCTTATCAAGAAACCTACCACCCGTGGTTGGAAGACGGAACTCTTATTCCATGTGAATTTTGTAAAGCTCCAATTGAAGCAAATAACCTTGTTTTACACCAGGTTGTACCAACTTTTCCTATGAAACGAAATTGATGCAATTTTAAATAATCTAACCATTATATTTATTTCATATTAGACTGGTTGCCGTCCCGATTTGTCATCGATGCAGTCGTCGAATGCAACTGGTGGAAATCCTTACCAGTCCTATGTGCGAAATCTACGGCGAGAAGGAGTTAGAGAAATTAATTCGGATTCTGACGAGGATGTACATGATAATATGTCTCAAGTAGTTGCAACTGATGAAGCTATCATACCTTGCGAGTTTTGTTTACATCATTTTTCGTTGGATGATATTTCTGGTCATCAGGTTTGTAGATAATGCTATTTTTTTTATCGTCTCGAGTACTACAAATACATAGTATGATTGGTAACTAATCATTCGCCTTCCATCTGTTCTAGTATCTGTGTCGTAGAAATACTTCTGCTTTTCAATGAGTGATATAAATATAACTTTCAATATTTCTTGAGGGCTTCATTTCAAAGAAATACGATCAATTGTACTTTTTAACCATAACGTATTTATATAATAAGGTTTTTATGTTACTCTTGAAGTCATATTTTTTCATGTTCATGAAATGGTTGAAATAATAATACACTTTGATAATTCGTGAAATATACTCTCATGTTTTGAAATTTTTAATTCTGTTTATGTTGGATACTGTTGGTAAATTTAGTATTAATTATGGAAAATGATTTCAGTTTCAAATACTACTATTTCTCTCACCGATGTTGGCGATATCGTTTAAATGTCTGAATAGTGAAAAGAACGAAAGTAGTTCAATTACACGAATCGTAAACTTTAATATTAATTCAAAAATAAATAATACTTTGTAGTTTTTAACAAATCACATCAAGGTTCATAGTTGTATATGCAGTTTAACTGAATTTTTTAATCAAATTATCTAATTTTCTAACATTACTCGTATCATGTTTCGGACTTGAAGTATGTGATCCGGTCACGAAATTAGGATTGTGAGGTTGGAATAAACTGGTTAGATTGCTTTTTTCAGCACTTTTCAAACCCTGAAAAAATTAGAATACGTACACAGGTAACTGATTACTTCAAAAAAACTCATTTTTTAAAATGAAATCATGCATGAGCCCATGTACCTTCATGTCTAGAATCTTTTGGAATTCCGAAACGTCAGATTCAGGTAAAAGTCGTAAAAACTGATCGACAAACGTTTTATCCGGTTCTTGAGGAGTCATGACAACTTTCAAAATATTTTCAGCTTTGGTCATTCCTTTCAACACTACTTTGGTATAGCTGAAATCATAAAATTTTCGTAGATGCAATTCCACTGAAACGTCTTCGCAATTGCAGAGGTAGCAAAAGACAATAACAGAGCACAAACCTGCTAGGTGGTTCGCGATTCACCTGAGAATCTATGGAAGGTAATTTTTGTAGCACAATTTTCAATGAATGTGTATCAAGTAATAGCTGCTCTGCGCCAACGGTTGATAGTTTACATTTGTAAACGTGTTGAATGAATTTTGGAATGAATGAACTGATATTGATGGATTTGAATGATCATAATGTTATATACCTAGTTTTTAATATGTATATAAAATGAAAATTTTGTACATACTTGGCGAATTTTATACAGAATTGGGTAAAGTATTTCCGAGATGATGAGAGTTTGGTTCGCACCAAAGGTACGACGGATTTCAAGTGACCAACTATAGCATTCACATAACTACTTTGGTCCCCGACACTTTCTAAGTTTTGCCATTGTATCTAAAAAAGTTGAGGAATAAAAAATAAAATCAAACACGCGTTTGTGACGCAATTTACCTTTGTCATTGCTGTTAGAGCAGGTTCACAAGCAATTTCCAAATCTTGGACTAGAAATTGAATACAAGTTGATATAATGCTGGAACATAAATAATATGCTGGTATCAATCATTCACTATTTTAAAAATGAAAACAGAGAACAGAATTATTGAAAAGTTTACTTATGAAATACATCTTGTTCCTGAGACATGTTAATTCTTTCTTTCAACGTAACGTCAATTTTCTCTTTCAACTTTTCTTCTAGTTGCTGAGTGGTTTCTAGACAATATTCTGCCGTCGATAATATGCTGTTGAAAAATATGTAAATGAGTTTAAATTTGTGAATGCCTTAATACAATACAAGTAATTTATATTGTAAAATCATTACCAACAGATTCTTGATAATTCTTGCGTAGTATATTTGCCGGTGTCTGACTGCGTTCTGAATGAAAAGTCTCGTATCAGTCCAGCTGCGCTAAAATCGCGCAACTCACGGGTGATACTTGTAACGCTCGCACTCAATGAAGGAACCATATTACCTAATCTAAGCAGACTATATCAATTATAAAATTACATTATTTATTGTAACCTTAAGTGATTTTGCATACTTTGGTAGGTTGTTTTGCAAAATTTTTGTCGCATATTCCCGTAAATATTTTTGAAATGTATTTGCCAGTGACAACATAGGCTGCTGATTACTAAGCTCTTTGCATTGTACCAGTGATTTTTTGTAGAACAAAAATAAATCTGCGGAACTAGATAAGACTATGGCAGGACTCGTTTCACAAGTTGCGTCTTCTCGCTCGAGTTCAGCTTTTGTATCAGTTATAAATCTTTCAATTAGCTCAAACAAATTCCTGCAATGAAAAATGATAGTTGAACGCGAACAGACTTTTCTCGATGAAACGAAAAAAATTGTAACTATACCGATCCACACTGTTTATATAAACATAAAGATGAGGGAAAAAACATTGGCTTATAATCCCGTTAAAAGGAGACTCCATCTCTATTTCAAATTCTTTTTGAGTTTGAGTGGGATCCATACTTTCTGGTAACGAGTCAATTTCATTACAGAAGTCCAACTTGGCGATTGATTGATTTTGAGAGCCCTATTTTGAAATAAAAAATTAAATAGAATTTAAATGACACGGAGAATAGGACCAATAATTATCTTACTGATTGTAAATATTGCAGCTTCTTTTCCTCTGATAGAAGAGTAATACCACTGAAACGTCGGCTTAATAAATTTTCAAAATTTTTCGTACGTTGTATAGCAAATAGTAATAATTTAACATCAATTTCATTCTTTCTTTTGCCCATGATTCGAGACAATTCATTCCTATTGAAAAAAAGTTGATAAAGATACTTTTCTGTATTGTACATTTAGAGAAAGGGCATCTCTGTTTTACCTCGTGATGGAACAAAATTCCACAGTAATTTGTTCAGAAAGTTCCCAATCTGCTGGAAACATAGCTCCAAACTTATCTTCGATGTTTAATAGGTGCTTTTTAAACCAGGCATATCGTCTATCTAGTTTATCAATCCACGCAACATCTTCTGCTTCATGAAACAAATGAACGTACTCTGATAATTGTAAATCGATGAACCATTTCAATAATTCTTTTCTGAAACAAATGAGCGGTATAAGTTAATCATACATAGAAAAAATCCTAATGACTTGACTTACTTCACTTTCGGATCTAAAATAGACACTACCAAACAAGCATCAGCAAGCTGCCAATCCAACACGAAATTTTTTGTATTTGAACCGGAGAAAGCATTATGAAAATCAGCAGTGATTTGCTCTGCCAAAGTGACTTGTATTTCTCTAACCTATAATTATGCATCGATATAATAAAGTAGAACGTACTAATCATTAGTAGAAAGTTCAAAAAGATGATTACTTCAGCAGATAGTTGGTTAATTTGAGAAATGTCTTTGAAGTTCGAAAAATGTCTAATTACTTCTGTTATTCCTTGCAGAGGCATAACAATCTCTTTGTACTGTCGGTTCTTGATTAAATTTCTAGAAAAAATGACAACAACAAGAACAGATATAAAATATCAATTGTTTATCAATGAAAATGAAAAATCGTTCTGAATAATGTCTAAATAATGTAATACTCACTTCAATGAATCTACGCCAGCAACTAACATATGAAGGTGATTCAGAGTGGTTATTGCAGTGGTGAGATTTCTTTTAGCGCAGTCCAGCTGCTTTATATCTTGAGTTATCTCTCGGACCATTTCTTCTGAACTTTCCGCTTTACATTTAATTTCACGAATTTGTATTAGCAATTGATTGATTACTTTTTGAGCATCAAGTAGAGCAGATCGTCCATCCTATGACAGATGAGAGATTAAAATATCACGAAATTTCAAATTACACGTTATTAGTACTAAATTGATTGGTACTTGGCCCATATTGGTTTGTTGTCTAACGACATTTCGAATTTCTGTATCAATATTGAAAACTTTTGCTTCCATGTTGCCTATTACGTGATCAATATTGGATAAGGACTGCTCCGTAGGAAAAATGGAATTGATGTAATCAATAGGGTTAAAATCCGCTACATCTAGTGTGTCATCGCTAGGTACAACCTGGTAAAAGAATTATCACGGAATAAGTTCAGCAATCGCTGGTAAGTATTCGTAGTTGAAATATTTTTTAAAGAGTGAAAATATTCAATTTTATACCTGTTCTATAGCGTTTTGCACTTCTTCGGAAAATTTTATCAATTCAAATTCACTAGAGATTTCGTCAAAGAAATCATCCTCGTCTGGTTGACTCAGCATTTTATACTTCAAGAACAAAAGTGTAGCGACTGTGGCGACTTTACATTCACCTCACTAGATATATCGAAAAATCAAAAATGTTTTACGGTTCTTGTCATTAATTTTCTTTTACACAGGCTCGATCTCATGTTTGAAGTTTTTGACTCTTGAACCTCAACTAGCCTCAACATTGAAGTTGAATTGATATGATAAGACAGGAAAAAGCTAACATGAGTAAACAAGTAAACATGACTACATATACCCAGCCGATCCAGCTGCCAGCTAAAAAGTGTCACGCTCACGTTCCATCCAAACGCATAATTATATCCAAACCCCAGTATGCTAGAGCACCATCGTCGACTAAATACGGGCAATTTCGTTCACGCTTCCCATGGACGCACTACCCGCCCCTTATCAGCTTCTAATAATAATAAAGAATTTTTTATAACACTCAAAATTAAATTTAATGAATTTTATTAGAAAATTGTCTGTCAAATAGAACTCCTAGACCTCCACACGCATTTATACAATAATTATTTAGATTTACTAATTCAGATTCAAAATAGCATGACCAGGAAATTAAAATATTTGAATGGTAATGGTG
>FIZT01022331.1:0-10614 GCA_900065295.1 Paracoccus marginatus | reverse complement strand
ACCGGTAAATTTCCGAGAATATTCCCAGAAATTTACCACAATAAATTTCCTTACATCTCTAATCTAAAGTATATAATGTGTATTGTGTATCAAAAAGTTCCATCTTGATCTCTAACTAGTAGGCAGAGCTGGGGAAAAAAACAGTTTAAAAAAAAAAACAGTATTTTTTTTGTGTAAAACGTTTTTTTTTGTTTTAAACACTGTTTAAAACGCTTTTTTTTTTGTTTTACACATTGTTCGAAACGAAAAAAATGACTTGCGTTTAAAACACGTGTTTAAAACGAGTTTAAAACAAAAATTGCTCAATTTTCCAGTTTTTTCCATAGTTGAAGTACGACTGAAGTCTCCATTGTTAACCAAAGATGAAGCAATTTTACTAAATTTTTTTTTTTTGAAATTTCATTTTTCAAAATTGGGTGAACGTGAAGTGGTCCTGAGTGGGAAGGAAAGTTAAGTTTTAAAACATGCAATTTTCGTTAAAAAATGCATTTTTTTACTCAAAATGGGGTAAATTTGTCCAATTTCACCAAAAAAAACCTGTTTTTATCACGAGTTTAAAAACAAAAAAAAGTAAAAACTGTTTTAAACGTTTAAAACATGTTTTTTTCTCACTAATTCTTTTTTTGTGTTTTAAAGTGTTTTAAACGGTTTAAAACAAGGCGTTGTTTTAAATGTGCCAGCTCTGCTAGTAGGTATAAAAAGCTTGTCTTTAAGTAAGAATTTATAAAGACATAAATTTCAACATGAATTTGATAAGGAAAAAATAGACATAAAAATATAGTTGGGGTCCTTGCGAGTCACCAAAAGTTGGGAGAAAATTGAGAAATCATCAAGGGCGGGAAATTTTGAAAAAAGTGAAAAAATGAAAATTTTTGAAATGAGGGAGATGAGAAATAGGATGAAAATGATAAAAAATGGTCAAATTTTTGATTTGAAAATTTGTGAATTTTTGTTTTTCCTGAGAGTTGAAAAAATAGGGGGTTGATTTTGTAAAGAAAAAACAGGTGGTGCAGAAAGAATAGGTAATAAGGTAATATATGTATTATCTACTGCCCAATTTGAAAAATATGTCGAAAAAAAATTCTACCTGATTCAGCTAGAAGTCTGAAATTTGGTGTATACTCTAATTTTGACCCACCGAATCAATTGGAAGCGGTTTCGAGTCATTCGGGAGCCTCCAGCAAATTTTGGAAAATTCCAGAAACTCAAAAATGCTTTGAAACCTTCAAAAGTTTGTTTTAGCCCTTATAAACGCGATCGATCCATGCCCTCTTTGACCGATTCCGATAGGTTTTCTCGACATCTGGATTTTCCAGTTTAGGACCATATTTTTATGGATAGATACTTAGGTAGGTAAGGTACGTTTAATTTCGTGTAAGACGTCGCATTCTCAAAGTACCAACGCGTCGACGTAAAAATCTGAAATTTACCTCGTACCCTAATTTCGACCCGCTAAATCGATTGGAAGCGGTTTCGAGTCATTCTTGAGCCTCGAGCAAATTCTGGAGAATTCCAGAAACTCAAAAATGCTCGGAAACCTTTGAAACCGGATCCAATCGATGTGTTGTGTCAAAATTAGGGTATAAGCTACATTTCAGATGTTTACGCCGACGCGTTGGCATTTTGAGAATTTGATTTCTTATGTACGAAATTAAACGTCTGGATAAAATTATGGTCCGGAACTGGAAATTCCAGATTTCGAAAAAAATTATCGGAATCAGTCGAAGGGCTCACCAATATGAATTGATCGCATTTATACGCGCCAAAGCAAACTTTTGAAGGTTTCAGAGCATTTTTGAGTTTCTCGATTTTTCCAAAATTGGCTGGAGGCTCTAGAATGTCTCGAAACCGCTTCCAATCGATTGGAAGGGTCATAATTAGAATATAAACCAAATTTCAAACTTCTAGCTAAATTAGGTAAAAAATTTCCAAAAATCGATTTTCAATAATTCACCAAAAATCAGTGGGTGCAGCTTAGCTCCTGAAATTTTGGTTCTGGGGTTCTTTTTACATTCTCTATCGATTTGCCTTGGTTTGGTGTCGAAATTTTTCCGCTAGTTCGGGTACTTATTTCCCTTGTTGGCAGAATATTCCAAAATTGGTAGATGTTTTTGGAGCCCCTGAAAATTCGGGTAGGTGAGAAAAACTGCTAAAATGGTCCCTCAAGTTAAAAATAAGCGTAACTTGGTACTTCATTTGGTAATTTTCAACAAAAAAAATGTACCTATAAAAAAATCAGCGTCTTATAAATCTCTTGAAAAAACAAAAAAAGCGAAAAATTCTGGAAAACTGGTCTATTTGGTTAAAATGAAGTAAATATGCTGAAAATTTTTTTGCAAAAATTTGTACAAGATATATTTTTTTCAATTTCCAGAATCTTTCAAATTTCCCAAATTCAATTTGATTAGAGAGGGATACATAGATGTATCAAGGTGGGTGACTAAAAGTAGTACCCTCGATTCGAGATCCATTCAAAAACGATCTAGAATAAAATAACAAGACAATCGACGAAATACTCTTCATTTTTATTAATACAGTATTTACATAGATGAGAATCACTGAAATTTTTTTAACATAGAAATTTACATTGTTATAATACCTATTAAACTTATGTTATTATGTGCAGCGTTAGCTTATGTAGGTTGGAAAAACGCGAAGAAAAATTTACGCGAGAGTAACGTGTAATTCAAATAAGTACGAAAGCCATAATTTTCCATAAAACATCTGCACACAAATCATATTTCCACGTAGCGAAGATTACTTTTTAAACACTTGAAAAAATCGAGTATAATACTGACTATTCGTACACTTTTTTTTCCACGTCAATAACAATAATTTCATCTTCAATCGACGATACATATCGTAATGATTTTAAATTTTTTTTGGTACCTAGGTACTGCATATTAATGCCTTTTTTTTTTTTCTTATACACATCTCTTAGATAAATAAAAAGAAAAAAAATTATTTTATGAGATCAGAGTAATAAAATCTATCAATTAAAATAAAAACATACCAATGTCAAATTTTAATACTGCTACTCGTTGGTGTAAACGCTGACGCAAAATTTTATGTCGGTATTCTTATGGTAAACTGTGTTACGTACGAGTGTACTACTATGATTTTCAACTCGACGGATGTGAACAATTAATGAGTGCAGCATTAAAATTTATATACTGGCCGATGGGTACGTTAAACTGCGACCTGTTTTTTGCCGTATATATACTCGCACCGTATATAATAAGTACGATGTAATTTTTAACACTCTTAAATTACAATAGGAAACTTACGATAAGACAGTTGGCGTTTTGAGAAAAAAAATCCTTCTTTGTTAAAACACCGATCGAGAGTTTTTTATTAATAAGATTACAACTATTATGAACGGATTCGGATTGGGGAAAAAAATCATTTAAAAATACGAGTATATTTTTCACCATTCATATTATAATTTTAGCCGATAATTAAAAATGCACCCTTTACAGAAATGCAACGTATTGACAAATCGTTCGAGGTCATTGTTTATTTTCGGTACGTTACCTATTTACCACCGCAGTCGGGGGTATTTATATTTTCTACAAATCAAACTCGTAATTGTCAAAACATATAATCAAGAAAAACGGGTGCTACAGCTGGTTACAATGTCGCAGAAAAAAATTCCGAGCATACGATGAGCCATGGTGTAAAATTTAGCGTACAATTTTCAACTTAATAGTGTCAATGAATGAGAAATTATAACAAAGGTTAATTGGTCGTTCAATCAAGATATAACCGGACGAATTTTTTCTCTATTGGTTTTGTGATTGAATGTTACAGACGTGAGAACAGTACGATCAAAAAAGTCGATTTATTTTCATCAACTTATCACGTTTCTGCGAATTTAGTTTAGATTTTTCGATAGGTATGAAAAATAAACCCTAGTGGATAGTTTTGGAATATTTCGTAGCCTAGTATTATGTTATCAAATATCACAGGCGGGTTGATTGAATAATTACGAGTATCATTATACACTTACTTTAAAGTTTAACGTAAAATATTAAAATATACGATTTTCTTTTAGCATTGCAATGAGATCATAATACCTTCATAGCTCATAATACATAGATGCACTCCTTATCACTATAATATGAATTTTTCGACTGGATATTAACGATGCGGGGATTATCAAAATGTAATAACAGACTATGTCATTCAGCTCGAACTTTAATCAAGTTTCAATTTTACTTTTTTAGAGAGCTCTAATAAAACTTACGTGCTTCACAATGTTAATCAAAAGACGTCAGATGTTCATAAAAAAATTAATCTTCATTTTTACCAAAAAAAAGAGTTGCAAAAAGTAAACAAAAACTATGAACCAATCAAAACGTTCTGAACAGTAAACAAAACCAATAGGTACGAGCTTCTGATTGGTTGTAGCATTTGTTTACTTTTTGTCTGATTGGTTGTAGCATTTGTTTACAAAAAAAGAACTGCGAGTTCATTGAGATTCGCTCAAAATTTCACCAAAACTCGACTAAAGCTCAAGTTGAGTAAAAAAAAAAAACTGAATTATCTGCGATTAATATTTTCAAAGTAAGAAATACCTAATCATCTTCGAAGACTTCGAATTAACAATTATTCGGTAATTGTGTAAATCTCAAAATAAAAATAATCTCGACCAGCGTAGTAAGATCAACACAACGTTCACCTATTGTTAATAATTACAATCATACTGAGATCAATTCTGAGATTCAATTAATAAAAAATGGGTAAATTAATCATTATCGAATCGCGCGTATGCATAAAGAAAAATGAATAAATATATCATACACGTACAAATTTACCTCGATATCAAATAATTCTAAGAATCAATAACACTCGATCGACTCTCCGCAGCATTGCACGTGGCATTAAAGAGAAAAAAAAAACGTCGCCGTCGACACACATGCTACGACTTAAAAAATTAAAACAACACGTAAAACTACCTTGAAAATACTCGTCATCGAGTCAGAATGGCACTAAAAAAAAATCCTCTCTCAAAACCCAAACTGTCTTCAGTTAACTCATTTATAACTTGTTCTTTAGTCCAGGAAAAGTACGAAAATTTTTAGCAGGAAAATTCGCCAACAAATCGATTTTTCCTGCTAATCGTCCTCGTGAACCTAATTTTCCTGGACTACTTGCAGATTTTTACTTAACAATAAATTATTATGAGGTCCGGAGAAATGTCTGATGAGCTCTTGCAGCGTATCAAAGCTCATCTGACAGAAACAGCAGTTGAACTGGTTCGAATCGCTGTCGCCGCTCGATATCACGTTTCGATGCACCGAACATAAATGCTTCAGGAGGTGAGCTTTCTGCTTGAACATCGCTACGCATAACCGACAAGCGAATGGTTTCTCGCCGGTGTGAACCCTTAGGTGAGTTTTTAGGTTCCAGCTCATGCCGAACTGTTTGCCGCAGTACGAGCAGCGGTATTCTCTGCTTGATCCGCCGGATGAACTTTGCTTACCGGTTTCGTTCTCTGGAGGCGTGTCGTCCGCGTCTGATCTGCTTGGCGGACTTTTATCCGTGCCTGGAACATATTTTAAAAAAGATAATAGTACGGTTGATTCGTGATCGAATTTACGATTAGGTAAGGTGATTGCAAAATTATTACTAAAACACCTGAAGCTTTTTTTTTTTTTTTATTGAAACATTTTTTATTTTATTCATTTTTTTTTCAAATTCAATTTTTTTTTGAATATTATTCTGCAAATTATTATGCCTTAATAATAGAACAATCAAAGCCACAAACACAGGGATATAAAAGTGTAATAAAAATACCGTAATAGGGTTTAAAACCTCCATATGTGTAGGGAATGTGGAATGGATAATTTGGATAATTATTCATGCCTGGAATAAGAATCCGCGTTGAGTTAAAATTAAAAAGTGAACAGGTCGAATAAGTTGCCTGGAAGTACACTGTAGGGGCTACATTCACCATCAACTCGAAATTGCAATGAGTCTATCATTGACTGAGTTATTGCGTTCTGAATTTGGAGAATCTCACCCCAAAGTTTATACAACGTTCTCAAAGTACAAATCTTTTTCGTCAATTTAGGAGTGCCCTGTGGATTTTTTTCCTCATTTCCTCATGAGATTTCACACTAAATAAGGCAATGAAATCGACTTAAAGGAGTTATACTGATGAATGGGGGGGGGGGGGGGGAGAGGAACTCTCGAATTGTGTAAAAATGGCCAAGACGCACCAACTAATTTCAATAATTTTCAATTTTTGGAAAATTAAAATTTTTTGGGGGTTTTAAAAATTTTAATTAAAATTGAAAATTTTTTGAATTTTGTATTTTTCAACAAAATTTAGGAATTATGAATTTTTTAAAAATTTTATCTTTTTAAAAGATTTAAAAATTCTCGTTTTTTGATTTTTTGAAATTAGAAAATTTTTGAATTTCTGAAATTTCTCATCTTTAAAAAAATTTTTGATTTTTGATTTTCAAGAAATTTTAAATTTTTTGATGAAGTACTTATGATTGTTTTTTAAAGAAATTTTATAATTTCAAAAATTTTTTTGAAAAATTTTTCCGCCTACTTTCAAGAATTTTCCATTTTTGGGAAATTTGGAGAATTTTTTTTTCAAGAAATCCTTATTTTTTGAAAAAAAAAGAAATTGTCTTGTGCAGAAGTCCTGAAGAGAAAAAATACCATGGGGGCCTTAATGAAACTGGTAGGGGTGAGCTTGAACTTTGAAAATATTGTTTTCAGACCACAATGAATCATCCTGGGGAATGAGACCCTTCAAATTTTTAAATTTCAATTTTTAGGTCTTCTCTCCATCTACATAAGTTACCTATTAGGTATGTACTACAAAGGTTGTTCCAAAATCGACCTTCCCAAGAGCAGAACTCCCCTTCACTTTACTCCACTTCATCGAACGACGTTCGCCATCTCGTGCTCACTTATTAATTTTTTTTCAAAATTTTCCATACCGATTAATCCCCCTCTCTACAGGATGAAAAAATCTCAAATACCCGATAAAGGCGCGCTGTCGGTCTTCACAAATGGTAGCATGGTTTGGGTAGGTGCGTTCCAGTGTGGCCACGGACTATCTCTATTGTTAGCTTCAATATGGTAAGGACTTGATTCCGGCGATGCGGCTGGTGCGACGGTCAAGCGGTCTTCACTCGGCGGTCTATACTTGACCACTAATTCTTCGACGGAATTCAACAGGTGCGGCACGTTGTGAGAATGTGAAGGTGAAGGTGGTGTATGCGATGATCTATCGGTTAAATATGGAGCTGCTGAGGTGTTCATTGGGTGAAAATACCTGTAAAACGAATTCGCACACGCGTTCGTAATTAATATCTCAATCACAGAAACGATCGATGGCGGCGATCGCGTAATAATATCGTTAATCCGGCCGTAATACATAACCTTGACGAACACGTACCTATGATGAATATACGATATCTCGTCTATGTACGATGGTGAAAAGGGATTCTGCGACGGTGAATTATGGAAACCCGGTCTACGTTTCCGGTGCGGGGTAACGACGTAATTATCCGGCATATTCTGCTGATGAATCAAATCCTCCGGCATTTTATTATCTTCATCCACATCGGGACTGATATGAGAATAATAATCCAACTCCGAAGAACTCCTCTTCAAATTAATATGCCAATTATGACGATCTTGCAGATGACTAAGGGCAAAATGGGATTTCTCTTTAACGTACGTGTCGCTCGATTCGGGCGAACTTTTCCTACGCGCTTTTCTGTGTACATCTGCGAACTGTGCCAACAAAAAAAATATATACATCAAAATTAACCCCATTTACAATACATACGCAAGAAAGGGTAGCACCCCAGCGTGAAATATTAACACCCTATATTTCCGCAATTCGACAAACGTCTATTTCATTTTTTCTTCCACGAATCCAGTAACGTCGGTCGTCGAGTCGCAACAATTGATTAATCGTTGAAAAAAAAAAGAATGCAAACGCGTTATCGCGATAAAACTGCAACTTTCCTCGTACCAAACAATTTTGCGTACTTCAATTCTCGAAACGCTGAGTTAAATCTTTAATTATTACATCGTACTCGCCGCATTCTTCATCATTTTACATACATCGAGTTGACGTGACAAATACGATCTTATGGTATTTATTCGCCGAGCCGTGAGTTGGATACAGTCATTGTGTATGCAGCGAAGCTCCTGCATACTCCCCTCACCTCTTCACACTTCCTTCGAGTATCTTACAAGGAAACGAATATACATATCCTCGAAGATATTCTTCACACCTATACCTTTTTCTTTTCTCAATTCGATCGCTCGTTCACGTATCAGAGACATCGTTCGATTCGTACCTATATTATCTATGTACATCAAAATCGAAAAAAAAAGTTTGTTATTTTGTTCACAATGCCACGCATCGAAGCACCTGGTGGAATTTTTTTTTTTTCAAAGTATGATTTACTTCGCCTAAATATAGTGTAAATAATGGCGTGTTTAGTACCTTATGCGCATTTCTTGAACCAAACACATGTGTTGGGTATGTATATCCTCAGCATGGTTACGCCAATGGCATAAGACGACAGGTAGAAATCAAATAGTTTCTGTTTCGTGGTATATAAATATTGTGACTAATGTAAATTCAGTACGCGGTGTGCAAATTTACACACCTACCGGCTGCATTGTACCTTTCGTGTACGGTTTCTTGTCATTAAAATGATTGATATCGATATTTGTGCCGATTTTTTTCATTTTTTATTTTTCTTATTTGATCTAAGTTTGACATAAATGTACGCGTATACAATACACGCACGTTGCTGTGCCATACTATACGCTTCGAAGGACTATGCGCATAAGTGCGAGCGTTTTAGAATTTTTTTTTTTTTACGAAGCCTGCATCGAATTTTGAAATGTTTTCTACAATAGCATCGTCGAGTGAGAATAATTTTTCAAAATTTTTTAAATTTGAGTTTTTGGGAATGTATTTTAGCTGAAAAGGTCAAATTTTAGGGAATGATGGGGTGAGAGGTTTCTAAGGGGTTGTTAAGTTTGAGATTTCTCTCGAGTTGGGAAAAATTGAGGAAAATTTTCCACTTTTTGCTACAAAAATTCTAGAAAATTTCAGAATTAAATTTCATAACGTCGAATTCAGCACGACATAATTTCATGATTGAATATGCTAAAACGTTAATTTTCGCATTACATATTTCTAATTTTAATTCATATGTTGCCAATTTTAGCACAAATGCTGAAATCTCCGGAAAACCTTAAAATGCCAATTAGTATTAGGTACTTCTCATTTTCCGTTTCAGTTTTTAATACTTTTAGAAAAATTCAATTTTTTGGGGGGCCGATTTTCCACCAAGTTATGACGTTTTTAAAACTACATATGAATCACCATTTTGAAAAAAAATCACACCGACAGTGGAATTTTTTTCTTAGAAAACGTTCCGTTTACCCAAAATATGACATGAAAATTTCAAAAATTTTGAAGTGGTGGAGCATTGCCTAAAAAAAATGAAAACTGACCATTCGTTGGATTGAGCCCGCACAGATATGTCACATTTTCCACGGAATTCTCGTGGGAAGTACGACGTTCACGGGCCTATCTTTTTTTACACATTTGCAAAAAACAAAAAAAAAACAAAACAAAAAACGAAAACACGTAAAAATACTTCGATTTTGTTCAAACTTATGTTAGTGGTTAACGATGAAATGAGAATGTCTCAAAACAATGTTCAGCCTTCTGCGACAACAGAGGACTTCTCAGAGTAGGATGTTCTTTAAAAAAAAAAATTGACTCAGCCCCTGGAGCCGCAGGGAGCTAAAATTGTTGCGGGACATTCTCTATATTTTTCTTCGTTTTCATCATCAACAAGATTTTTGAAGTTTTCAGTTTTTCCCCATGCTTTCATGTGTCAAGTTTTAAAAATAGTCTGCTGATTTGACATTTTAGCACCATTATAGTTTTTTCTTCATCGATTTGAAAATTTTGCAGTAGGATTTTCATGGCTAGATCCAGGATTGATTAAATGTTAGCCGAAAGTTTGGTGCAGTAAAACAACAAAAAATGAAATAAAATTTTCGAAATTTGCAAGAATTTATACTTCGAAAATAAGGGACAAAATATGCATCCTGTTTTAAAAATTCTGCTATTGTGGAAAGTTTGACAGTTTTGAAGAAATTTAGCAATTCTGAAAAGTTTGACGATTTTGTTGTACAATATCGCATTTTTAAAAAGTTTATTTTACGAAATTTTGAAAAAAATAAAATTTTACAAATTTGAACAATATTGAGAAATTTTCAAAAATTCAACAATTTTGAAAAGTTGAACGATGATTTTGAAAAATTTCACAATTTGGATCAATATGAAAATTTAAGGAAAATTAACATTTTCGAAAAATTCTCAATGTCATAGAAATTCAAAATTACGAAAAAAATTGATAATTCCCTATCGAAAATTTGGATTTTAGGATGCTAGCATTTATGCTACTTGAATGCTTGGATTATCATTATACTAGTACAATGCTAGCATTGTGCTAGCTTTGTACTGAAATGCTACAATTTATCAGCACTATGCTAGCACGCCGACAACAAAATGCTAGCACTTTCTGGCCTGTTTTTGGGCCA
>FIZT01022326.1:6550-17906 GCA_900065295.1 Paracoccus marginatus | reverse complement strand
TTCTGCGGGTCAAATTACCCCCATCTAGACACTTTGCACGATAATTTTGGAAAAACTTGTAAAATTCGATATTTCCCCTACATTCTTAGGGGAGAAATGGATAAAAAAACGAATTTTCAAGGGGGTTTTCTCAAAAACCAAGGGGGTGGGGGGTCTGAAACTTTGGTCATGAATGTTTCTTGGTAGTACCCATCTACCACCCAAATATCAGCCCTGGATCTCTCCGGGGCAGATTCACCATGGTTGTCTCCCTATGCCCTTTCATTTGGAAATTATAAAAAAATTTTAATTTCAAAATTTGAAAAAAAAATTGATATCGAGGGATTGGGCAAGGCAACGTGAACTTTTTTGCAATTTTTTCATTGACAAGCCCTTCAAAATTAACTATTTTCCAGCTCAAAATTGACCCAATTTGTAAAGGAACAAAAAAAAAAAAAATACTTTTCAGGGAACGACGAATGCTCGCTTTCTTTTCTCAACATCAAATCCAAGTCATTAATTAAGCTCTACGAGGAGAAAACAGAAAAATCTAGGTATATAAAAAAAGTGAAAAAAAACGTGGAGATAAATTGCAAAAGGAAATGGGCAACTTTCGACATCGTCGACTATCACACGATCTAGTGGAGAAGCGCCGTCGCCATAATATACTGATCGCGGATGATCGCGAAGATGATACAGTATATGAAGAAGAAAGAGAAAAAAATGAAGTTTATTCTATAGCAGATAGATGTACAAAAACAGGAAGACATTTGTACGTTTACGTTACGGTTGGATGCTCTATCAGGACTATCGTTCGTTATACGAGTTACCGAGGAAGACGACCAGGTACACGATGTGCTACAAAGTGCTACATAGATAAACGTATCGCCGGCCGTCTTGCAGCAACAATTAGATCTATCAATATGGTACAACTGCGGGTACCTATCTTCAGTAATGACACGATAATAGCGTGTAAACAGTCTGTACTCTGTACGCAGGTACAAAATGTACTTAAATAACAGGACACCTAACGTGCCAGTGTCGCTGCACTGTATGGTATACCTTTGTCGTCTACTTGGACTTACCTCTGCATTCAATTTCTCCATCGCCTTCGAATCCTGGTTTACATTTGCAGAGAAAATGCGCTGGTAAATTACAACATTCGGCATTCGCTACGCACCTGGACGCTATGGCCGGATCATCGCATTCGTTTATGTCTACATGTAACAGAAAATGTACAAGAAATGCGTCAGTAATGTCAGTATACCTAGGTATATCACCGCACCGATCCATATTAAGCGTAGATATACGTAAACGAGTATTAATTTTTTCCATTTGTCG
Source organism: Paracoccus marginatus (assembly GCA_900065295.1). Classification (NCBI taxonomy): domain Eukaryota; kingdom Metazoa; phylum Arthropoda; class Insecta; order Hemiptera; family Pseudococcidae; genus Paracoccus; species Paracoccus marginatus. The sequence continues at coordinate 16,586 of FIZT01022326.1, read as the reverse complement.
GTTTCGTCTTCCTTTCTGGTTACCTATGCTCGTAATGGTAACCTAGGACTTGAAAATGACACAGCGCGAGCAGTATTGACCGCGATCGCGACGCGCAACTAACGGCCAATGGCAATTATATAATTTGTGGGATTTTAAACGTGTTTGTGTCGATATGCTCGAAGGTTTTTCTATACGTATCTCTTAGGGCTAAATACGAATATCTGACCGCACGCTCTATCTGATCTTAACAATGAAAATGTACTGTATAAGTATAACGGATGAGAGGCACGTGAAGTCATTTCCATCAATCGATATAATTTTTTTTTTTTTCTATAATTAGTACGCATACCGGTAAATAGGTATATTCTGGTGAAAAAATCGACCGTACGACTCGATTAACGAACCGGTTACGTGAAAGTAAAAGTGTACCTTTACGAGAGGTCTATCTGTCGGTAGTTAAAATAATGTAAATAGTAGTTAATTTTTGAAAAATGACGATAGCGTCGACGCAGACACGTGCATAAATATTTATGGAAGAACTTAGAACATGTCTGCCATTAAGTGCGACAATATACATTGTATACCTACCCAGTACCTACAAACGCGCGCATAAATTGTTCAGTGAAATTCAGGTTAAGAATAGGTAACATCGTCTGTCCTTTTACGATTCTACGCATACAGCTTTATTACAATACGTATAAAAGTTTCCCATTTTATGGTGTCGGTGGTGACTGGTGACTGCGCGGTTACACAACAATATGACAAAATCCGCGAACCTACGCTAATTTATGCCGATATTGCGGTGATTTACCTACGTCTCGTCGCGTAATCAGCGTAAATACGCTGTACGCCAGCCAGACGTAGACGCAGACAGCTCTATTCTAAGGTGTGTGTGGGATAAAGGTTTGGAAATCCTGCTTCGATTGAGTTATCATCAACGTACGCCAATGTGTCGGTAGTTGGGAAGCGAGATGAGGTGAATTTTAATGAAGTCGAGTTTCTAATTGGGTGTTGATTGAAGCTTGCGGAGGATTTTTTTAGTGTTATGTTGAGGAATGGGGGTTTTCAACCGCTCCTTCTGATATTTCCGTGTATTTTGAATGCCCCAAAAATGATTGAATTTTTTTAAAAGGAGCCCTACTAGGACAGCATGGTGGAGCAACTTGAGGAGGAGAACGTTACGTTACCAAAAATCGCTATTCGTAAAAGTAGGCACCTCACGACAAAGTCTGAACTTATAAAATTCCAAAATTCGGCCGATTCAATTTTTCGACGCATTTACCTGGTGACCTGAAAATTTTTTCAAAATGGAAACTTCATGATTTTTGAAAAATCACGCAAGTGTCTGATATTGATAATTTCCACATTCTAAATTTGATGACTCGAGTATTCAAAAATTGATCATTTATCCAATAACTGAGGATTATTCAAATATTGATGAATAACCGAAAACTGATCATTTTTCAAAGATTGGCGATTGTCAGAAAACTGATAATTATTAGAAAACTGATGATTATTCAAAAATTATTCATTTATCCAAAAACTGATGATTATTCAAAAATTGACGAATAACCGAAAACTGATCATTTTCCAAAAATTGATGATTGTCAGAAAACTGATGATTATCTGGAAACTGATAAATACTCAAAAATTAATCATTTATCCAAGAGCTGATGACTATCCATAAATTGATAATTATCCGAGGACTGATAACTTTCCAAAAATTGGAAAATACCCAGAAATTGGTAATTGTCAATAAATTGATAATTATCTAAGAATTGATAACTTTCTAAAAATTGGAAATATCCAAAAATGGATGATTACCTAAAAACTGATGAATATTAAAAAATTGATAATTTATATGAAAACTGACGACTATCTGAAATGGTTATCAGTTTTCATATAAATTATCAATTTTTTAATGTTCATCAGTTTTTAGGTAATCATCAATTTTTGGATATTTCCAATTTTTGGAAAGTTATCACTTCTCGGATAATTATCAATATTCGGATAGTCATCAGTTTTTGGATGAATGATGAATTTTCAAAAATTAATCATTCATCCAAAAACTGATGACTATCCAAATATTGATAATTATCCGAGAACTGATAACTTTTCAAAAATTGGAAGTATTCAAAAATTGATTATCATCTGAAAACTGATGACTATCCAAAAATTGATCACTTCCAAAAAGAAAAACCGATGAATAACCGAAAACTGATCACTTTCCAAAAACTGATCATGTCAAAAAACTGATGATTGAAAACTGATAAATATTCAAAAATTTTCATTTATCCAAAAACTGATAATGATAACCATCCAAAAATTGATGAATAATTCGAAAAAAAAAACTGATCACTTTCCAAAAACCAAAACTGATAATCTCTCAAAAATTGATTACTGTCGCAAAATTTGTGTTTTCCAATTCATTTTCAATTGTCGATAATTTTCTTCGTGTTGGAACTACTCCAACCGCAGCAACTGACCAAAAATAGTCTCCATCGTCGTCATAACTTTAATTTCCAATAAAAACTACCAAATGAGGAATTGGCAGTAGCCGCATGCTCAGCAAGATACCCGAGTGCTACTTGTAACGACCCGTCATTAATTTCTTCGACAAATACTCAGCTCTGCTGGTTACCGCGCTCTGGTCCATATTCGAAAATAATCGCAACCCAATGGCACAACTCGCTGCACCGGTGATAATTCATTTATGCGTTCAAAAAACACCCAGCTCTAGATGCTCGCGTATGGGTTGGGCGAGAACGATTATTATTTGGCCAAGTTGTTCGGAAATTACCTACGTGTACAACGATAAGCGTGTTATTGGTATTTCGGTGATATTGTGTGGACGAGAGACGTGTATATCCAGGACAAAGCGCCACAGGAAGAGAGTGATCTGTTCCTAGAGCGAAGCAACTACCTATACTACATCATGTCGGGTCATTAATACAATGCGTTTATACGAACAGTTGGTGGCCTTAGGAGAGCTTCATTATGGTTACCTACCTATGTTGGCGAGTGTGTGTAGCGCGATTCTTGAAAACGCACAATATATGTACCTAATAATATTCTCGAGCTGACGCAGCCCGAAGAGTTATGGATAATAATTGAGCGAACGATTGGCACTTTGAAATGGACCAGTGTGTTGCGTCCATCATCGTCCAGCAGGGAGAGCAGCGGAGAAGATGCGTAAAATCAACTTGTTTGGTACGCGTGAAAAGTTTTTTTTTTTTAGATTATCTATCGTATTTTGAGAAGCCTTACGTTTAGGTTTAGGTACTCGTATGAAGAGACCGGGTGGTATTAATTATGAACTCTATAAAGATTATATTGGTGTTCTTATATACATACACGTAAATGAGTGTGCTGCTGCTGCAGGATCGAGCGCACGAATTATACACCAGGCGCGCGTTTATCGCGTATACATGGCGAATAAAAAAGATACACTCTTGTCGAGGCGTGCAGCGTGCAGCGGAGTGGTATCTTGGGAAGATGAGTCCGTTGACCTTCGCGAAGAAGCGCGTACAAGTTACCTATGGCAGCGAGTACCTTCGGATGACCGAGTATGCTTCACCGTGATACACGAGATCGAGCTAACAGTAAATCCGCGCGCGATTCTGAATATTATGCGTGGCTGTAAGTGTACTTGTGGCGCGATTGTTTTTTTTTTTTTTTGTTAATTTTTATTATTTCGCCTTATAATCCTCGATGATTATATTATTATGTATAAATTCGATGTAAACGGTCTCGTTATCGAGCCGTTTTCCTCACTGCTCGAGTAACCAAACACGACGCGATGTCAAATTCATCAACGTAATCTAACCGAATCATTTACGCGTGGATGTGTTGATGGTGTATGGATGAATGGAGGAGCAGAAGGAGGGAATCGCCGTTATTGTGCCAAAAGACGTATCGTACGTAGCTGTACCTGTACGAATGTGGATTCTAATTCGGTGGCCAGCATGCCAGCGTGCCTCTTTGTTTATAAAATATTTTGGTTAATGGGACAACGGTGCTGGTACTTATATAAATGTGAGGCGGGACCTTATACGTGCTGATGGAAAATGGCTACTATTGTACTCGCAGTACGCATTGAAGAGATGACAAATCTACGCTCGACCGTTAGAGCAATTAAAATCGTACACGTTGCGTATAGTTCTATACGTACGAGTACGCGCTTGGACGATGGACTTTTTCCTTGATCAATAAAAAAACTGTCTTAGCATTCGAGCGACTACATAAGAGGAGGATTTTTGAGTTGGAACTCGAGGAAGTCCTCTCAAGTAACTTTAGGAGAGCCTGTAAGCGAATGAAATTGTACCAGGATTCAACATTCTTCTCCTTGTGACAGTCAACGGCGTTCGAAAGGTCAAACTCTCCCCCCCCCCCCCCAAAAAAAAAAAAGAAATCTAGAATCCTAACCCCTGTCACATGCGGCCCAGAGGTGCTCACAAGTCAATTAGGAGAGCATGTAGGCTGGTCAAAGGCTCGAAAAACAATGATAATTCAAAAATTTGTCAGAAAAAATTTCTTTTCGGGTATCAAGTCCATAGGCGGATCTAAAGGTGGGCCAGAGTAGGCCGAGCCATTTCAAAAAAGTTTCTAACCCAACCATAATTTTTTCCGAACGATTTGAAAAAGTTTCTCGAAAGTGTTTTCTAAAAGTTATAAATTTAAAAAATCTCATAAAAACGAAAAATTCTATAAAAATGAAAAATTCGGTAAAAATTGAAAAATTGAAAAATTTCTAGGTAAAAATTATAAAAGAAAATTGCGACAGTGGGAACTAGAAAATTCAGCATTTAAAAATTTGCAAAATGAAAAAAAAATGAATTCATTCCCCCCCTGTCCCCTCTCATCCACCAAAAAATTATTCAATCTTTTTCACCATCTCGACCGAAGTTTGTCACGAGAGCAAAACTGCAAAAGTCTCCATAGGAGGTGTGCAATGTAGGTACATCTGCGAAAAGTGCGAAGAATGTACGTCACCTCAGCGGGAGGGTTTTGGCACCGTGATCTATATATTACATAGAAAAGTACACAATGCATGAAGAAGATCTCAATCGAAGATATAGACCTGCCTGATGGCCCTTCTTATTGTTCTCGAGGTGTCAAAATTTTGACACTTTGTGTCACTAGGACGGTTGTTTTGACGCGGCCGCGACGATGATGTAACTTAGCACGCGAGAACTGCGCGATCTCGATCCGTCGTCAATGTGTATAAAACGTGCATATGTGTGTGACATGTTAAACGGATATTCAACTCGATCGACCGGTTATATGCGTACGTACGTACGCGTAAAAACGTGCTGTACCTTCGTACCTATAGTACCCAGAGCGAAGATAATTAAAAGTTTAACGGCTAAAACGTTTCGTTTATACGTGCTCGGAGTAATTATCTGTACCTATAGCTGCGCGAGAAAGGGAGAAGAAAGGAGGAGAAATGCGAAATACGAAACGATGCCGACGACTATACATATAAGAGATGAGCTCGGCGTCGTGGCGCGAAAATAACGAATAAATTGTGTCTAACCTTGGCAATGAAAACCGTCTCCGGCGTATCCAGGAAAGCAGCTGCAGTGGAAACTACCCAACGTATTGGTGCAATGAGCGAAAACGTCGCAAGGTCGATATTTACATTCATTTTCATCTGTAACAAATCATAAATTAGCTTCATTACGTAAAAATCTACAATACGCGTCGATTTCGTGTAAGACGTTGTCTTTCGTTTGCCAGTAGCGACGGTAGTAGGTATCAGCATCGCTCAGTGGCTGTGTTAGCGTGAAATGAAACGTCGTTGATGAAGATGAAGACGAGCACTTACCAGGTACTTCGCATGAGCAGCCTCCGAAACCGTCGTTACAATGGCACTGAGAATCCAAGCAAGCTCCGTTTTGACATTTCAGACCCGACTCACTGACGCAGTTATCTGCAAAAGAGAAAAAAAAAACACATGAAGATACGTCGCGTTGGAAAAATCTTCGCTCAATAACGATGACCTTTTCGAAGTAACATGTGCATGTGCATGTGCTCGCCAAACGATTATGTCATGTCATGTAATGAAAACCACGACCTGTTGGATACCCATTTTTGGTTTATCTGCATACCGTGTGTGTGTGTGTGCACGTACATGTGAGTACCTTAGACAATTGGAACACCCAATGATGGGCGGGTGTAGCAATCTTCAGTCACAAGAACCGTGTGTAGGTCTGATGATATCTCTAATTGCCATCTAAGCGCATACTAAAAGACACTTGTCTGTTGTGTATGTAGATAGGTGAGCTTGAATTGATGTTACTGTTGTTGTTGTTGTTGTTCTGTTCAATTGTTCACACAACAAACAAACAAACGTCAATAAATTGTTACGGTTTGTGTACGCGACCCAAAGAGCCAACTGCACCGGGGCTATGCGGTACAATGAAGGCCAAAGGCACTGACTTTGTCTCCGGATCTCACAGTCACAGGCGTTAATGAGAAATGTAGTAATTGTTCGAGTCGTTGCTAACCGTTATGCAAGTTTGCAGAAGAGGAAGGAACGCCATTTGTACGCAGTTTATCTTTTTTATGTATTTGTATAAATGCATTATGTACGACGTTTACCGTTACCGAGCACGGTGTGGTGATGATTCTTGTATAAGTGAATCGAGATACGACCAGATAAATGTTACAAATTTTATTACGACCAGTGTAGTGTAACGTACGAATATAAAGTACGATTAAATGCCACTGTACGCTATACAGGTACAGGTATCTCCTGGACTGGTCGAACGAATTATCGAGATTGTCGAGATTTTGTAAGACTGTAGGTATACCAGTGCTGGAGGCCACATAGTGGTGGTGCTGGAATGAACCTGAAGGCTTTTCCATGCTTGAAGGGATTTTTTTTTGTATTCATCTTTGTTCTCCTGAATTCGAATGAATTTTTTTTGTTTAATATTTCAAGTGGGTTAGGTTCAAATTTCATCGACGTCTTATCGAATATTTTCAATTTTTTTCTTCAAATTTTGAAAGGAAAGTTTTCGAATATCAATTTTTTTATTTATTTTTTAATTTTTTCTTCATTTTTTATTTCTCATTTTATCCTTCGTTTTCAATTTTTTCCGGATCTAAGAATGCAAAAATTGGTTTAGAATTTCCATCCAGTACCAAGATCCGTATTTTAAAGATTCTCAGATCTAGACCTTGACCGGTTCGATGCTTCTTCTTGTGCCGATTCTAGAGATTCTCCCCACGCACGACTCTAATCTCTCTCAAAGTTTTCTTCATTCGTAAACCATTTTCTTATCTATCGCATTAGAGACTCAGCCCGAAAAAATATTCACGCCCTACATGTTCGCCCTACATGATCAGTGATTTCAGACGCAGACCGTCTCTCTGTCTCTCAATAGCCCGGTGTTGAGTCTTCGGCGATGAAGCTGTTTGTTTATGGTCACAGCCGCGTAAAGAATTTTCTCGGCTATTGCTTATTGCAAATGGTTTCCTGTTTGGCTATATAATTAAATACGCATTTTTTCACCTTGCCCGGCTCCTAGGTACGCTAATGTGTACGTGCTGGGCGGTATTGTTCGCGCGCTAGTAAAAATCAACAATAGTTGGTGCACGTGAAAAAAGCATAGCACTCGAGTAATTACTACAGCTCGGTCGATGGTACGTGTATCGATTTGTGTCTCGTACTACACGAGTCAATTCGTCAGTCTTATATGCGGCGAAGAATTTAACTTGCAAATTAATATAGGTCTGTATGTTTGTGCGTTGGTCCGTGCCACAGACACCATAAAGCACTCTCGAGACAGGCTAAATTGCAGTATCATTATGCAAATGACCCTATTGGCTATCAGGACCTGGACCTCTGCGGACGTTAGTGCGTTATTTATACCTATATCTATACGTAGATTCGTGAATTGGCCATACCTTTAGTTGATAAAATGGTACTCACGATTGGCCCAAATCAACTATGGACGACATTCGACGCGGCGCGGCGGCTCGATACAAATACTTGCTAGATAAATTAATCCTCCGCTGCTTGCGACTGCCGGCAAACTTATGTACCATACAATCGACCACAGTCGCTATTATTATACGACTAAAGTCGCTGGCTCAAAGGCGAATGCATGGAGGTATAATATGTATCGAGTACTCGATAATGCCCGCTAACAAACCGTAAAGACCGCATGGTTCGTGTTTAACGCAAACAACAATTACCTCCTGTACATGGGTAATTATTGGTGTATTGAGACTGAGAGCCGGGCAGCGGGCACCCTGCATGCCGAATTATTTGCCATAAAGCAACGCCGCGGCCGGCCGGCTCGTAGGTACTACTTTAATCAATGATCGAATATATGTACGTCTTGATTATTACGTGGTTCTCCACCGTATGCGCCGCCATGCCACACTCATTGGCTCTCAGCGTGTACTATAGATGCAATTGTACTCGCACCATTGTTAGATATACGAGCCCGATAAACTAAATTTTCTTTCATGAAATTAATCGACAGTGGCGAGATGAAAAGGGAGATTCATTCTGAGGATAAATTAACCTTCACGTCGTCCAGTTGACTCGAAATTACATCTTATTGATGCCAATGAATGCGATTATCGTGCGAGAATAAATAAAGCGAAATATTTGCGAAAAGGTACTGCGCTTTGTATTAGGAATCGCAGAGTAATATCGTTTCGAGTTGATTGATCAGCGATGGTCTGATGGAATTGGTAGGTTGGAGTGTTCGATTCGGTGTTCACTTGCGCGAAGGTGGTTATTAATTTTGATTTTTCAACGTGGATATGGATATTGAGAATGATGGGGTGTGAAGTGTGGGATTCTATCGACCAGAAATTCAACAGTCAATCATCTTTTTGTTGAAGTGCCGATGTATTGAATTTGAAGCGAAGAAGAGAGCGATTTATTGATACTTTTTTTGCTGAAAAAATCATTTTTGTGAGGGGGATTTCTTAGGTGAACTTTGATGGAAAAAATCATATTTTTTGCTGAGGAAATTCTTTTTTTGATCATAAAAATTCAAAAAAAAATCTTAGAACAAATTTCAATTTTTTTTTAGCAAAAAAAGACAACTTTTTTCGTGAAAGAAATCAATTTTTGGTGAAAGAACCAGAAATCATTTTTTTATTGAAAAATTGTTGAATTTTTTGGTGAAGAAAAATTCTTCAGTGACAAGAAAACAAAAATATGTGTTTTGGTGAAAAAAAAGGTTTTTAGCCATGAGGAAAGGTCAAAATTTTTAGTGAAAAAAGTCTAATCATTTGGCGATGGAGAAAAATGAATCAAATTTTCCTGTAAAAAAAAAACACAGTATTTTTGGTGAAAAAACAGAATTAAAAAATATGAATTTTTTGTAAAAAAAAAACGCGGAAAATGAATTACACGTGAAAAACCATTTTTCTTTTTTGGTGAAGAAAACTGATTTTTGCAGTGAAAAACAAATCATTTTTCAATAAAACAAAAAAATTGATGAAAAAATTGAGCAAATTTCTTATTAAAAAAGTTTTTGATACGAAAAAAATTGCTGAAATTAATCAATTTTTGGTAACGGCAAAACAAAAAAAATTTGTGAAACAGTATTGATGTTTTGAACTTTTTGGCGACGAAAAAAAGGAAAAAATTATTCGATGAAAAATGAATGAAGTTTTTTGTGGAAAAAAAATCATTTTTGGTGAAAAAATCTTTTCATGGTGAAAAAATCAGTTTTGGTGAAGGAATCATTTTTTTGGTTGTTTTGGTGGGGAAAAATCACTTTTCGTGAAAAAAATCATTTTTTGGTGAAAAAAATCTTTTCATGGTGGAAAAATCATTTTTGGTAAAAAAAAACACGTTTTGGTAAAAAAATCATTTTATGGTGGGAAAAATCATTTTTTTGGTTGTTTTGGTGAAAAAATCTTGTTTTTGGTGAAAACATTTTTTTTTGGTGAAAAAAAATCATTTGAAGTGAAAATGATCACTTTTCGTGAAAAAATTATTTTTAGGTGAAAAAAATCTTTTCATGGTGGAAAAATCATTTTTGGTGAAAACAACATGTTTTGGTGAAAAAATCATTTT
>FIZT01022322.1:0-12349 GCA_900065295.1 Paracoccus marginatus | reverse complement strand
AAAGGTGGTGCACTTTGGGGATCTCCTGCTCCCCTCCCTGTGCACCTAGGGGGCTCAAAATTTTATTGGGATGTCCCCCACTCAAAGTAAACTACGCCACCGAATTTGGTCAAAATCCAAGGTATGTTTTTTATTTCACTCCACCCTAATGTAGATACATATATTTGCCGACCCTTCGGATCATAGGGGCATGGATATGCTATTGACGAATTTTTACTTGGAGGTTTTTCCTGCTCCTTCAACGCGGCGGTAGGCAAACATACCCACATGGACTCAATATGCGTTGCATAGTTACTGACTGAAGGTAATCTACATCGAGACGAACACCCTGTAGGTATTTTCTTTGCTCGTGGTACTTCGTACGGTGATATTCAGGGCACTTCTTCGTGTAGGTTAATCTACATACGTTCAAAACTGACAATTCATAAGCCGAATGCGTATTTGCCAATTTTGGTAGGAACTAATGCATGTTTTATTATTGTTTTTCAATTCCATAGTCGTTAATTAGGTATAAGGGAAACTCGAGGTGGAATAATTGAGCAAGAGGAGGCGACCGGGATATCCAAACTGCCAACGATGTTATTCCCAGCATCGGAACGTTAGATTTGGTACTATCTACAAATGCGGTAAATCACAAACTAAGAAGTTTTTCACCATTGAAAAAGTTTTTTCCGCGTTGCAATAAATCTCTACGCGTTGATATCGTTATCGTCGAACATTCCATAAATAATTTATACGAAATCGAAGATAACTTATTTGAAAAAATTATAAGGTAAGACTTAAATTTATGAATTTATTAATTTCCAAATCTATTCATTACTTTCGAAGGAGTCGAGAACCAAAAACCCAGCCAGCGTTGTAAATCATCGTAAAACGAGGATCAAAAAACACTATAAACCGATGAACATCCGCCACTTCAACTCCCAATATCACACAACATCCTACACATACTACATATATGTATTTGCCCATTATGCCCAAGTACCTGCGTAATGGGCATACCACACATATCCTCCAAAGAACACGATTTCGCAATCGAACACGTTCCCGCAATAAGGAAAAATCGCATCACGTTTCCGGCACCAGTCGAGTCGTGGCCGCGGCCCTGCGCTTTGCACATATTATACGGGCGACCGAACGCAACCGCGTTGGCGTACACGATACAAACAAAGCGACTTACGTCGCGTAATTAAATTAATCGTCGATTAATGGGTGAAAGGCCGCGCCAGTAGTCTGGCGCACAGAGCGAGTTCTTCGTCTAAATCAAAATTAAAAGCAATACGAAAAACGGTCGGTAAATCTGTAGCTTTACTATATACTAGTGGCTGGATGGCCCAAGTACGTATAGAGAAGCCACTACATATATACAGCATACAAGCGGTGCGAATATGGCGCGTATACGATGAGTACGAGTAACTTGAGCCAACAACGCTGCTACGACAAATGGAACGGAAAAAGTAAATAAAAATTTATGTTTTTCTCCGCCGCCAACGAGCGACGAGGCGAATTTTACCGTTATAAATTGGTGAAAACGGCAGACGGTAAATAATTTACAACTTGGTTTTTACTTTCGTTTCAGACCGCGTCGTGACGACAACAATTTCAACGAAAATAAGTCCAAATTTTCTATACCTGAATTTTTTTTTCTGGATTCAATTGCGGTCGAAGTCAAGGATAAGTTTTTTCGTTCCCGTTCGGTATAGGTAGAGGTACTTATTGGGAAATTATTTTTTTCGCTTTTTGATAAACCTATAGGAGTACGAAACCTCGACCTCGAAATGTGAAACGCGGACACAAAAATGCGCATCTCAAACGATGGGAAAAAATAAAATTGCTAGCATGCCTTGTGCAATTGCCACCTTTTTGCGATTGCCAAGGCAACTGCTGTAATCGCTTTCGCAGGCGTTCGCACACTTTACTCCCGTGTCAAGTAGAATATTATTAGTTTATTTTATCAATTTTTTTTGGCTTTTATTAGAACAGAATTTTTTGGAAATTCTGACAGACGGGGAAGGAGTGAAACTGCGAAACTCAAGTTTTCGAAAAACCTTTCCTCTCTGTATTTTTCCTCGTAAAGAGGCTAATTTCGATCGAAAAAAATTTTTCTCATTTTTTTGTGGCTTTTTCTAGGTCAGAATTTTTAATCCACAACTTTATTTAAATTTTGGTGAAAATGAAAAATGGTCAAATATGAAAAACCAATGACCAATTCGAGTTGAGTAGGATAAACTACCCTGATTTAGACCCTTTGTGCAATATTTCGTCAAAAATATGCAAAAAAAAATCAAATTTAAAAAGTTACTATATCGTGGGCTGTTGTTTAGTTTCAAAGGAGTGGAAAGAAATGATTTGGTCGAAATGGAGCATATTTCTTCTTCTTCTGATGATGATGATGAAGAAGACGCGAACGTTGGCAACAGAAGGCAATGGTTCGAGAAGAATGTTCAATTGACAGAACTGGAAGTCTTAGCTGTGGGTTTACTGATGAGAGATGACGAACTGCTGAAGAAGAAGAAGAAGAATATTGCTCTCCAAAAGTAACAATATGCGATCAACTGGAGGTATAAAATTAAAATTTGATGCATGCATTTACTTTGACGTTCAAAATCAACGGAAAGCAGCCCAGAGGCACTCCTGAGTTTTTCACAAATTTTCATATTTTCTATAGCTTCTCCCATAAGTGTGGAAACTCTAAAAATTTAATGGAGGAGAAAATCAGAAATCTTCAAGTGAACTTCGCAAAACAAAAATTATTTGCCATGGTTATCGGACGAGGATCGTAACACCACTGACACTAAATTAACAGACGAAGTAGGTACGCGAACGTATCGATTAAATAACCCATAAAACATTGAAATAAAATTTTTGTTTATCGCTGCGATATTATTCCGTAGGTACGCAAACGCGAATGCATCAACCGAACGTAGGTTAAGTACGTATTATAATTACGCTATACACACGACAGCCTTTCAAAAGATACGGGCGAGGGCGCGATGAAAGAAGAAAGGAAGGTGAGCACCGACGCTAGAAATTCGAACGACCAACGGCGGCGCGGCCGCTACGTTGGTGAAAAACAATAAAGTGAAAATGAAACGTAGAAATTACGAAGGAAAAATGTGCTCTGATCGTTTGAGCGTTCGTTATTAAAAAGTGATAAATTTTTTTCACCTCGCCTGCTCTATACCTACATTGATATATGTTCTTTCTTTTGTTCGAATGACATTTTATTTCGCCGGCTATATTTCACTATTTGGGCATATAATTTTATAAAAACTTTCCATAATCTGAAATTGTCTTTGGAACTGAATTTCGTACATGGAGCGTGAGACCCCCTGAAGTAGAGAAGGCGTAGAAGGGGTACAAAAAACACAAAGGTTTTCAACAAAAAATGTGATTTACCTTTTGTACTCCTTCCCCCCCCCCCCAGTTTTTGTACTTTTTTTCTCTCTTTGTCTCTTTATTCGTGGGAGTTTTTTTTATCACGATTAGCTGTAGTTTCGATTCTATCTTTGGTTTGAATTCAGATGAACGCGAAAACGAAGCGAGCTTCTTCTTGGCCCGTGTTCGACTGTTCGTGTAATTAAAAATAAGAAGAATTTTCCGTCACCTCGCGAGTAACACTCGGCAAATTTTTCGTTCGATGGATTTTTGTGACTTCTAGCTGCAAAAATTACCAATAAATCATCTCTCAATTACGAACCGAAGAGTGAGAGAATTTCCCTGCAGAGAGGGCGAATCTATAATCAAATCATTACGGGGCGGCGCGACGCGTCTTCCAATACACAGGACACCGCACGATAAAGACAAGAGGCGAAATGGAAAGATGAAAAGGACGGTACGAGAGAAGAAAAAAAAAGATTAATGGAAAAAGAAGAAGAAAATACACCGAGTACAGGTGCGTGGGCGGAGAGCGCAACGTCACGTTCTTATAGATATTAATTTTTCCGCCATCATTAATTAAATTCCTGTCTGATTTGTTATTTAATGATGTTTTGGGTGCTTAACGTTTTCGATCTCTGGTGTACATGTCGCGTAAGTAGGTATAGAGCACTAGATACATTGTACAACGACACGAGATGGACGAACAGAAAATCTGTCGTCTAATTATAAAAGAGCCAAAGAGAGAAAAGAGTTCGCGAGCTGTTTGGTCGAGTGGAATGATACGAAGAGAATTTTCCCGAGTGGTGCGTAGTAAGGGCGGCCGGTGCGGATTTCGTGTTTCGTTTTTGGCGAATTTGTGACGCATTTGTGAACTCACCCTCTATACCTCTCTGCTTCGCTCGTTGTCGCAGATTTGTCAGTTTTAGTTTATTTTACGTATTATAATGTACTTATGAAAAAGGATACTCGCATAGAAGCGAGTGTGTCGCGTTGACGAGTGTGTGATTGTTACAAAGTCGCGCTCCACTTGGCTTTTTTTCTATTTATCACGAAGTTATCGATGCCGAAGAATTTTCGTTGCTTCTTTTTCCCTCTCGTTGGACGCGAAAAAAATTAATGAAGCAGAAATGAAATTTGTAGCGCCGGAAAAGGTCAACTGAATGAAGACTCGCGACGTGAAATGTGGAGAAGTTTTTTTTTATTTTGTACGTACGTATCAAGGGTGACGTCCGCGTGTCAAGGGGTCACACGAGTGCTTGAGAAGTGATTTTCGCGAATAAAATTGGACGAATTGAGTCCGATGAATAGGGTGAAAATTTGGCCTGATCCGAAGGATCGTGGATCAAGCGAGCTTTACGATGGACAGGTCGTTTTATACCTGTCTATCGCAGGGTGTCATAGATTTTTCGTTTGAAAAAATGTGTATGGCCACCTGCCATATCGAGTCCGTACAGTAACGTCACATTTCCCACGAAACCCTCGTGGAAAGTTCGACTTTCACGGGCTAGTAATATTGTCTTTTATAAAGTTTCCTCTAATTTTCCTCAAACTTGAGTAACTATTAACTGGTGAGTTGAGTAAGCTCTGAAAAAAAAATTAGCTTATTGTGATCCAAAAGATTTGAGACATGATTTCTTGAAATTAAAATCTTATTATATTCCAAAAAAATTCTTGGCTCAGCTCCCTTAAGTCGCAAGGAGCTGAAATTTTTTTGGAGCATTCTCAACTCATTAGTGAACACTTACTCGAGTTTGAGAAATAATCTGAGCCACTACTTCTTTTTTGTAATTTTTCGTCGAGTTATTGACGTTCTAAAACTTTAGAAAGCCATTATTTAATTTTAATTTTTTGATTTTTTGTTTTATAAAAAAAAATGATTTTCTCAAAACTTTGATTTTCTAAAAAAATCATTTTTTTTCAACCCTCTGCTTTTTAAACGAAATTTTTCATTTTTTTCATTTTTTAAAACGTTGAATTTTTTGAATAATTATTTTCAATTCTCTTGATGAAATTTTTCATTTTCTAAAAATATTCTACTTTTGAGAAATTTCATTTTTTTTAATTTCTAAAAAAACGAATTTTCAAATTTTCTTCAACCCTTGATCGATAAAAAAAAATTTTAATCAAAAACTTCAATTTTGAAAATGGAGGATATTTCCAAAATCTCTTTCTCCACTAATTACCTGAGAAACGCGAATTATTCACCTTCATTCAGAGAAAAACTGAAAACTGAAGTTTGAAAAACGCGTTTTGAGACGTCACCCTCAAATCGCTCCACTTACCATTGGTATAAGTGACTTTTCGAAAAATTATTCTTTTTTCATCTACGCGTCTTGAGACAACGCTGAAAGTAACCCAGTCTCACTCATGCTCCATTTCTCGGACCAAAATTTTCTTCGCCACTATTAACGTCCGAACCAAATTCTCGTTTCTTTTCTCGCTCATTTTTTGTCCCGAATTCGCAACTACCTACTTTAAAATACGATAAAAACGCGACTCTGTTACAAGAGGGAAGAAAGGGTGAAAGCACTACTATCCCGCTTACACCTTCTTAAACACGTAACACGAGAGAAAATATTTTTCGGACATTTATATGCGAAATGAAAATTATGTAAGTGAGACCTGCTGCGCTCCACCACCTCTCACACCCCAGCAAACACTTGTATTAGGCACGACGAGGTCGACTCGTACAACTACACGAGCCATTTTTCACTTTAACAAGGCATAGCGGCCCATGTTGGCTTTTAAAAGGGGTTAAAAAAGTGTAAAACCAGCGACCGGATTAGTACCTACATTTATGCAGGTAAGTATACGCATTCGTTGTCGGCGGAGAAAGAATATTTTTTTCCAAAATAAAAATAAAGGCTTATAATCATATCTTTGTTCGATAGGTAGGTAGGTAGGTAGCTATAGCTATACCTAGGTACAAACATAAACGACGACTATATTATTAAAATCTGTGCGGAGAAAATTCTTCATTTTTTTTTTTTTTTTTTTTTTGGAAAAAAATTTTTTTTTTTTTTTTTTTTTTTTTTTTGGAAAAAAATTGTACGAATATATCTTGTCTTCCCACACTGATTACATCGCATGCGGCGCCGAAGAGGAGACTCGAGGGAATGGGAAAGATTAAAAGATATTTCTTCGTTGTTCAAAATACCTATCTAATCTACCTACCTACGTACAATCTGCAGCTAATAAATTACCGAGCAGCAGCCATTTAAACGTTTTGGACATGTTATGTGTTCATTTGGCTGACTTTTTCGCTCTCTTCGCACCTCACCAATTTACCATTTCTTTGTCTGTACATAAAAGTGCCGGCAAGCTGACCAGCGTATGGCTTTTCATACGTAAAAGCGGATGTAATATGGAGGTGGCTTCTGTATTTTTGAAATTAAACGTCACTTCTTGCAATAAATTTCATGTTTTCAGTAGGTAAGTACGTCTTTTTCCCTCGAAAAATCTCAAAAAAAAAAATTATAAAATAAGAGTCAAAATTACGACACTTTTCTCCATTGCTTTTTCAAATCCGACTCGAATATTCATCACAAGTCAGCCTACGTTACAGCGAATAAATACGAAATTCATTTCAAAAATCTAAAAAGTTTTTCGATGGCAGGTAACCGGGGAGGAGTTACGAAAATAGGTCAGGTAAGTTGTTGCACAGATTTCGGCAGTAACTGCAAACAAAAATTTACGAAAATCTCCAAAACGGATTAAAACTGTTTTCAATCTACTCAGCAAGCTCGAAACAGAGCCTGTAAATTATTCAGCTGTCTACCTTTTGTACCTACTCGAGTCAACTTTGAATGTTGAAAAAATTCGTCGATATTTTCACTCTCTCTTCATATTATTTCCCTCTGAAAGCTCGCCAGAGAGTAAAGACTACATATACTTGGGTCGTCGATAAACAACTCCAGCAAACAGATCTACTACCTATAACAAAAGCTACCCCAAATTCCGGCACATACGTCCGCATCGCAATCAGCCCATAATTACTATCACGACTCTACGATATCAATATTTCACCGACGAAAGCGAGGAAATTAAAATTTTACGAATCGCCGACGCGTCATAATACACACGAGCACGATCATTTGAGCAAATTTACGATCGTACGTATAAGTATTTCCACGCCAACTTCTAGCACATCGTGATTTAGTACATCGTACCGACGGTATTTTCATTTTAATAACAGCTTTTTCGTATATTCGCGCCCGGTTCGGTATTGTATCTAAATGAGAGGCAAATGAAAAAAAAAACTTTTCCCATTGCGTAAGCCGACAATGAGAAAGGAAACACGAACCCGGAGTACCTTTTTAGAATACGTATTTTTCGCGTGTTTATCGGCTTTAATTTTAATTTTTTTTTTCGGTGCGAAAATACACCGGTCCTCTTTGTTGCGTTCATGTAGGCATAGGTACGCGAGTATGTAGCTTGGTTATACATACCGCATAGATCTATTCCAATTGGGAATATCGCGTCCACGAGTCCAGCACGGTTCATTCAATCGAGACTGGCCTCGTGTAAAGGTACGAGGTACATAGGTACGTATTTATATTGAATTTACGTGGGATGTGTTTTACCGATTTATTTGAGAAGAATGTAATTGAATTGAAATCGTATTTAAATGGCAAAACCACGCCAAGGCCCGAGGGTCCGTCAAGGTTCACCGATAATGGAATTCATTCTGAATTCAATTAGAATAATTATATGTTCAGTGTGAAGTTACATTTAAAGAACATGTTCATCAAACTTGACTCAAAATTACAAGGATGAGTAATGGCTTCAGAAAGTCTACGATGCATTTGATCGAAATCCATACGTTTTCTGACTTCGTTTGGTTCCGGTATAAGAATTAATAGACCATTTATTATTGCAGTATCGAAAGAAGAAGTCGTTGCAAGATAAATACGACAACATTAAAAAAGAAATGAGGAAACAACTAGCTCTAGAGAGAGCATATACAAGCGATACCGGAGGTGGACCATACAGGCCTCCAAAAAAGTTCAGCGAAGAAGAGCGAAAATTATATGAAACCATAAAACTATCTTGCGATGGCTTGCCCAACACATATGGCAGTGACACTTCCAGACGAAACTAAGTGGTTAATCACGAATACGTCACTGCATACGGACGAAGAAGACGAGGTTGATACAATTGCATGGGATTGGGTTTCACCATAAGCAGCGAACATTGAATCAGGTATGACAATCACCTCTGTCTCGAATTCACCACTGGGTAATTCCATGTCAAATCGTACGCGCAAAGTGGTAGGATGGGTCGGCGATTTTTTTCATTTTTTCATGCGAGTAGACTTCGATGAGAGATGACGAATGCCTCAAACCGAAGCTCTCGAAGTAATTTTGGAGGGCAGCCATTAAGAGGCTAAGTTTTGAGCTTTTCGCTCAAGACCGAAAAAATGAATTTTTCAAGACAAAATCTTGCAAGAAAAATATCAAAAAAATTCATTTTTTCAGTTTTGAGTGAAAAGCTCGATTGAAGGGTCTAAATTGGGATAGTTTGAGCTCCTCAACTCGAATCCGTGATTATTTTTTTTATTTGACTTTTTTTGGTACTTTGGGTGAAAAATTACGTTTTCGGGAAATCTTTGGAATTTTATAAATCGAGAATGAGAAAAAACGTCACCTCAATTTTTCATTATATTGATCACCATACTTACAAGGGAGCTACCCGAGATGTCACACGTCAAATGAAAAAATTTTATAAAAGGCTTGTAGGGCATCGCGAGAAACCCCCACAGCCAAAATTTGACATCCTGAAGTAAACTTGGGGGAGCTGCTGGGGGTTGAATTTCGAAAACTCACCCAATACATCTTGACATAAAAAATTCGAAAATGCCAAATAAGAAAAAAATAGGGGAATTTTTTTACAGGTTTGTTGGGCATCTTGAAAAAACCCCGCAGCCGAAATTTGAGCCCCCGAGTCAACTTGGGGGGGAGCCAAGGGTGTTCAAAATTCGAAAAATGGCTCCACCAAAAGTCAACGTCAGGAGCTCAAATTTTGGCTGTGGGGTTTTCCGAAAATTGAATTATACGGAGAGTCTAACGACGAAGTGCATTCCTTATGAACTAATTAAGAAGCAGAACGTACCGGATCAACTCGTAGATTCAATCATCGTGCGAAAAATTAAACATAATCTTGAAGAGATCGCTCTACACAATACCAAACGAAGCATAGATCGAATATGTAATTATTTCAACCGAACGATGAAAATTGTGAAACTTAATCCGGGTGACCAAGTGATGGTACGAAATCGAGTCCTGTCCAATAAAGATCGCGGTATAGCAGCCAAATTATCACACCAATGGAAAGGCCCGTACGTTGTTATCAAAGAACGACATCCTAATGTGTATGAACTGGAATTGGTTGAATATCGCGAAATTCAGATTCACGAGAATATTAGGCACTTAAAACTATACAAACCGCATTTAGTGAAAAGTGGGGTCAAGTGTCCCGAATCATCCCAACTTAGCCTAGTTAATGATAACGTAGATATTCATAAGCCGCAGTATAGTAATAGTCACGTAGATGTAATCACTAAATGCAATTTAACCTTTGTTTTACAGTTTATTACTAGATGCCAAGACAGCCACCTGCACCCGTTGAAAACAAAGTATAATGAGGCAGCTGACGATGGAATGCTACAACCAAATCCCCGAGCGTTCGAGATCGATGTTCTATTGGATGTACGTGGCAACCCACCATACCGAACGATTAAGACCGATATGATATGTCCTCTCCGTACAATTGCGAGCACGTGGGAATATAATCAGACCGACTTACTTATCAATCTCGCCATCGCGGAAAGAATGATTTACGAACTGGTAGGATCAAATATGACTAATGTATTCAGACCGCATACGCTGGCCGACTTGAATCACTGCGAACGAACTATCACATTCCCTCCAAGAATGGCAGCGCTGGAGTCTTTTCTAAAACAAAATAAATCAGATCTGATCCAGGATAACAAAGACGACGTATCAAGATCGCAGAATACTCCGTCAGCACAAGCAGAGACCGTGCCAGCGCCGGAAAAGAAGACCGTCCGTTTCGAGGATCCGACCGAAAGCGACCATAATAGTTGGGAAACAACATCGAATGAGACCGTCCTAGGTTCAGAGGAAGAAACAGAACTCACCGTACCAATCCAAGAACACAGACCGGCTCTCAAATCGATTCTCGCACCTACGAAACCAGACCGACCTATCGATATTATCACGCCAGCACTCAGACCAACCTGGAGAGCCGCTCCACCACCAACTAGACCAATCGAACTCCGAGTATACTCAAACGAAGTGAAGGAGAAAGAGAATAAGATCGACGAGTTCTGGAAGGCGTTGAACCGAGGATCAAAGTTCCGGGGCCAGATTTCAATTCCCATGTACACTCCGTATGAGAGACGATCCTACGAACTGCCACGTACTAAAACTGAAATGGCCGTATGTGAAGAGCATTTTGCCGACTTAGATCGATGCATGCAAGAAGAAAAAAGGATCGCAATCAAATCGGTGCGGAGAGAGATCCCGATGGCCCACACGCACCAGTATTTACTGACCATGCATGTGCGTGTGGGTGATACGCAAGTGGAAGCAGTCTACGACGCGCGATTACCTGTAAACCTAATCAGCTACCATTGGGTCGAACATATCAACAACAAAAGATCGCCTACAGACCGCGTCGACCGCAAGATAGAAGAACTCCAAGTGTATGTACCATGGAAAACTGTGTTTCAAAGGAGAGCCAGTGGTGTGGCTACACTTCCACTGAAAATGACGACATAGGATCGGTTCCAATACGACTGTCATAAGATCGAGTTTATGGTGGATGATTCACAAGATCAGATATGTATCTTAGGAAGACCATTTGCCGAAAATTTCATCAAGCAAATCAAAAAGATAGACTATGGTATCGAAATAACGATTGCTGGACCGAGGCTGACTGATCCAAACCGTGTAATCACTGGGCATGAGTATTTTCAACACATACGACCGAAGACCGTCCTGAACCGTCTTCAGGGTATGGATGCCAAGAAGCTGAATGAAGTGTTTCAACACCATAAACCATACCTCCGATGATGACAAAAACCGCATTTACCTACGATGATAGCTAGATCGTAATTATCGTATTGATTTAAGTTCGAAGTTTATTTTTGTTTGTATTATGTTTTGTTTTAGAGCTGGAAACTCCCTTCGGGTGGGGGGAGTATGTGGTATAGTGAGATTCGGGTAGGTACGGAGAGCTACGTAGGTTTGGATGTCTATGTAGCTCCGTACAGATCTGGTCTGCTGTACCGCCGATTCCTCCCAGCCGTTTGAGTTTCCAACTCCCTACTTTTCTTTTTCTTATCGCTTTCGAGCATAATTTAGTTAGACCGTTTTCTTTTGACTCATTACTATTTTTTCTACTGTCAGACCGTTATGTAAAATAAAAGTGATTTTGAGCTTCGTTCAGATCGTGTGAATTTTCTTCGTTTAAAAACATTATTCTCATGAAGTTTAGTTCGAATTAAAATGGAGTAGTCTGTTAATATAGGCACCGGGTGGTGCCTATGATCAGATCGTAAGTAGAGTCCGAACCATGTCCCTTTAGATATATTCATTTAATGAATAACTAACCATAATGTAAAATTAAGATAATCAATTAATGATTTGAGTCAACAACTGAAGAGAAAATGATCTATCTTAGAGATCGAGTTAAAATTTAGACCGATTCAACTGATTAGATTGAATTGAAGATTTAGTAAAGGATAATCCAACATCGAATAGTCCGTTTAAGGACTGATGTTGTTTATCTCAAATGTAAACCTTGTAAGTACATACTAACAAGGGAAGTGACACTAAAATTTTTCGACCAAACCAAAACAAATCGATAGAGGAGGTAAAAGTAACCCCGGAACCAAAATTTCAGGTGCTAAGCTGCACCCCCTGATTTTTGGGGAATTTTTGAT
>FIZT01022292.1:0-11618 GCA_900065295.1 Paracoccus marginatus | reverse complement strand
GCACAAAACCTCCCATTTAAAATACATTGCATCAAGCGGCAAATGGGTATGCAATGAAAAAAAACGCAAAACGCGAAGAACCACCTTAAAATTTCACCGAGGGTACTACGTAGGTAGGTAGTTAGGTACGCTATTTCTTTCTCCATTCTCAGCTCAACAACATTGTAGCTAGGTACATGTATGTATTCACGCATGATACGTAATAATAATTCTAAATCCAAAAAAACGAACCAACTTACCAAGAGGTTAAAATATATTTCGCGCAACTCATATACTACGTAATTAGGTATAATAATGATTCGAAAATCGAAACTACTCGTACGTTTATGCCGAAATAATAAGCTGGTAGCATAATCTTATTTAATTTACAGATGCATCGACACGACGCGACGCACTTGTTCGCCGGTACATTTTGAAAAAGAAAGGAAAATAAAATAAAACCATACGAATAGAACATTACAAGAACTTCATTCAAGCTATTAATTTATTAAATAACGACAAACGAACGAATAATGCGCTCAACGTTCAAGGATGGTATTTATCAGGTCCGTGCATTTGTCCCATTTTTCTGTGATAAGCCAGTAAATCGGGCGGAATTTCACTAAGTTCGTTATGAGGATAGAAGGTTGGTTTTTCGAGCGGATTCAAAGCCAAATTCGGATGATGATAAGCGAATTCTTCGTACGTCATTTCCTCGTACGGCGGTACTGCTTTTATCGCTTCGATATCTTTTTCGAATTTTTTGATACGATCGTTGGATGCTTTGACGAACTTGTCAACTTTTTCCAACTGCAACATAATTTCACCGACGCAAAATTAAAAATTCGACCGCTTATCGCAGCTCATCTACATAATTATCTATGTACATAAAGTACGTCGTCTCCTGCTATATTCGGCGAGCAGCTGCATGGTCGACCAGACCGGGGATTAGCATTTAGCAACGCGCGTACAATAATACATACTGTATAGTGTATAATATCACAATTGAAAATCGCACTCTTCTCTCAATCACCCAATGCTATAAATCGTGCAATTTATTTAGGCGGCTGACCTCCGGTAACCCCGCGCTTCGTTGCGTAGCAACAACCAATGAGAAACTTTTTTTTAAATTTGACAATTTTTGTTGGTTGCCGCGACGTAACAACGTTCAAGGTCAGCCACCTAAATAAATTGCACGGGCTATAGTCAAATATTTCATAATTCGTAACCACAAACGCTCTATTACACGCGCGCATCGTACATTACATACTACGCTACGTACCTTTGCCTACTTACTCATACAGTTATGCGAAAAAACGACGACGCTCGTTGTTTAAAAATTTAAAATACATGTAACAGAATATTTCGATTTTTCGTCAACTTTCCCAACAGTCCTCGAATTTCACGTTTTCACTTCTTTAAGAAATTTTAACCAGTCGACGAATTATATATAAATCAGAAACCTGTTACATGAAATGAAAATAAATTTGGAAACGCCCATCTCAACACGGTTGTTAACTAGGTCTATGACTATGACTGGTAAAATTCAGGCGAAATACTGCACGCTGTCCCGCTGCACACGATAACGTCAAGTTGAGAACACTCTTTACGGAATAGGTATGTAGATGTACTATGTAGTGCACACAAGTACTTGGTAAGCAGCGTACTTCGGTTTTTTCTTCAGCCGATACCGATGCGAAGGCTCCTTTATCGTCTGGATACGGGATTTTAGTGGAGGCGTACAATTTCTCAAATTGTTCGATGACCGCTTTATTAACGGCATTATTTTTGTAGTAAGACCAATCAATTTTTGGCGGCTCTTCCGGATTGGCCACAACTCTGAAAGTGGCAAAGCGAAACCAAGTAGAATTATTAACGTTAACAATGCGACTTTGGTCAGCGGATTAACAAAACGCACGGTCGAAATTGTTTTATCGAACAACTCGAGTAAAACACCGAATAAATTAATAACCTTCTGGTGACCCGACAATACTCACTTCTTTAAAAATCCCTCAGATTTTATTCTGAACGCTTGGTAATTGGACTTTTGCGCCGAAGGAATTCTGCTGGCCAAGTCCATCCAATCGACGGAATACTTTCCAATCCTTTTAGCAGCCATTTTTAAAAAAATTCACCAACAATTACAATTTGAAGACGAATTATTGAACGTTTAAACTGATAAATAAAACTGATACGAGAAGTCGAGAATACGAATTTTCGTTGGATTGGGATTTTTACTGTTAGAGTGTTAGCTGATGTCAATGACGTCGTGACTTTTCGTTACGACCACCCGGTTCCGCGCCGGCGCCAGTACCGCCGCACCTAGCCGCACCGATGGCCGCATCGCACGTTCCTTTTCCATGTCGGTCTATGCCGCTGCGTTCTGTGTCATCGTGGTTTGCTTTGCTTGGGTTTGCCGTTCGGCGACGGCGGATGATGGCCGATAATTTATAGTGAATGTTGAATAATGAGTGCTTCAGGTTCAGTGGTTTTATCGAAAGTCGAAACTGAAAATTGAAAAAATGTGCTACTAGTGCAATTTTAGTATTATATAAATATAAATAATTGATTAGTTGATCGAGCATCGAACGTTGAAATTATTTTACAAGTGCAACGTAGGTATGTGCCTACGTAGTTTTATCATAATCTTATGAATTTTTATTCACACTAGAAACTCCTTTAGCAGAAATAACACTGAATTAGTCAGACTTGGTGTCGACTGTATTTTTGTGTAACCGAAAAGAGTGAGTGGAACGATTTTGTAGCTGCTAGTGTGGTATTATTTTTCATCGCTTGTCCAACTATATTTGTACAGTTACGCGTAACAAGAGCATCGCGCACACCGTATCCGTGATACCTTAGCAGTGGGTATGTGTATGGAAATACGTTCATACACTCGTAACTACTATTAATCAGTGCTTATTTACGCGATTCGATTACGTTGCAGTGACTCGTGCTAATTACCAACTTTACATTTTTAGATGTTGAATACGCTGACGTAAAATATCGAATAATTGGTGGATGAGATGTAGCAAGAGCAACGTCGTACAACATTGAATAGACTATGAATGCCGGTGCAACCAACTTGACGAACGCGCATAGCAGTTAGACAGCGACAGCGGACCACGGAGTTGATATTTTCGTCTGTCAAGTGCGGCGAATGACGTCCTCGTACACATCTTAACACTGTTTCTTGGTCGGTAAGTAATAACTTTATTGACATGTATCTGTTGGTACTGGGTTACCGTTGTTGCATTCTGATGCGAAAGTTAGTTAGTTATCGAATTATGTTTGTTTTTTCTTTTCGGAATAATGTAAACATCGTTTACTTATTTGAAATTTATTTATCTGATATGTATCATTCTTAATCATGTTAAGTTTTATTTTATTTTTCAGGCGTAAATCATCATAACACGCGTTGTGTAAAAGTTTGCTTCTTATGTATTTTTTTTTTCATGCGATTTTTTTCTCACTTTTTTTTTTATTTTATTTGTTCGTACTGAAATCGCGTTTTAATAAAATGTTACGTTTCATTACAAAGTTGGTAAATTATAAGGTTAATTCGAGTGAAAGTATATTTTCAAAGTGCGATTTCGTTATATTCGGTATTACTTTATGCTTTAAACAAATTTCTGCGTTTATAAGGTAAGAAACATGCAAAGTTTCAGATCCCTTTTGTATTTGCAGATGATAATCATCTGTTCAAGCGCTTTACTTGGCTTATTTATATGCAATTGTTTAGTAATTGATGTAAGTAAGTAAGTAAGTAAGTAAGTAAGTAGGTAGGTAATGAAAACCTGTAAGCGTAGAGAAGAGCGGATACAGCTCGTTTGAAGGATAAAAAAAAATGAACGCGAGGAGATTATTGCTGACAGTCGTGGAAATTATTCGCGAGATGGTACGAAAGTAGCTATTGCTGTATTGTAGTGCAGACATAAATCTATGGGACGAAAAGCTGAAAGCTGAAACATGTCGAAAAAATAACACGTTGGTATGATAAATGACACAATGAGTGGCTGAGTACTGAGTGAGTGAGTGAGTGAGTGAGTGCGTGCGCGCGCGCCTGCGTCCGTCTTTTCGACGTAGGAATAGAGAAAACGTCAGTCAATATTTATTTCAAGCGTTTATTTATAACAAATTAATAATAATACGAGTATAATGTTCCACACGTACTCGTTGGATCAAATCGGCGATTTTTCGTAAGACAAACGACGGTCATTCTGATCTGACTGTCGATTGTGATGCGAGAAGGAAAAACGTTAGGCATGTTGGCGCTGTATACAATATACATATTACATACCCAATATATGTACATATGTAAATGTAATGTATCTCTAGGTGGTAGGTAGGTAGGTAGGTAGATAGATAGATAGATAATTTATTTCAAAAAAGGTAGGTAAAGGTAGTGTTGTGTAAGATTTTACTTATGTACGTCGTCATTAGGTATACCCCAGTTTGTGTACGCATTTCTTACAATAGGTGGAATAAGTTTGTACGTAATGCACTATGCACTAATGCGCTCACGTATAAGTTGGTATTTCGAGAGAGGGAACAGAAAGAGAAAGGGACGCTACTTGCATTGTTATGCAATTATTCTCTTTCGTCGACTCTATTGTATGTAAGGCACCTACCTACCTACCTACCTACCTACCTACATACATGATTTTACTTGATCGTTTTACATTTTTTTAGTGCTGCGTCGATGGCGATCGGGATAGATTTTCTGCCACGACCGCCGTCGCGTCGCGTTGTAACCAAATTTGTTGGATTTTGTTGTGGAAGCGTCAACTTTTCCAAGTGTCTCTGCGTTAGGTGTCATGTCGGTTAGTGGGTATGCTATGTGTAGACTGTGTACATGTTACGTACGTATTTCACATACACGTGATCTGAAACCAATATTACCGTCGGCGTCGTCGACGACGCGACGATGCGACGATACTATCTGCTGTACTTTGGAGAATGCGTTTCCACTCTTGGTACAGCAGTTACATTTAATTAATCTAATCAATATACATTGTTACGGCGTTTTTGATCTAGTTTCGTAAAATTGTATCTGATTGCGTATTTTTGCGATGATTTTTCAGAATACGTTGCGACGAAATATCATGGATTCGGATGTATCGGCTGACGGCGATTTTGAAAGTGAATCTCCCAAAAATCGAACCTGGTTGAGCAGCAACTCGGACGGTAATCGCTCGTCGTCTGATGACGAATCGCCGACGAAAAATAGTGATCAAACTAGTAGTTCGGCGGAAGACGAGCATCCGTCAAATTCGAAATTGACCAGCAATTCGGATCGCGAATCGTCTCCTGAAGCCAAATCTGACACCGACGTTTCGGACAGAGAAGGCGGAAGAAGAGAAGGAAAAAATGAAGAAGAAGAAGAAGAAGGAGGAGGCGACGGCGACGACGACGACGACGACGACGACGATGATGTCAATGATGTCAATGACGACAATGACGACAATGACGTGGACGAAGACGAAAATGAGGAAGAAGACGACGACAATAACGACAAAGGAGCAGGAAGAGAAGCAGACGAGAAGACTAATACAGCTGATGTAAGCAATCAACGTGATTCGTCGATCGAACTGAATGACGAACCTAGTGACACTTTCAAAGAAGAATGCAAACAGGAAAACCCGTCAGCGTTTGCTAGTTCACCGCAAGCGTTGGAAAACGACTCGAGTGAAAATCAGTCTTGTCCGAATATCGTTTATAGTCTCGGTAGTAGGCCTTCGCAACGTCGCGCAAAAGGTGAAATCGATGAAGATGATGGCCGCGACCGCGACGAAGACGAAGGTGAAAACGACGACGACGACGACGACGACGACGACGACAATAACAACAGTAGCGATCGCAGTCGTCGTAATAGCGGAAATGAGGCAGACGACGCGAATACGCCTTACGAAAGCGTTAATGGAGATGTTTCGCCGAAATCGATTAAACGTTCTAGCAGCGTGGGCTGGGATAGCAGAAGCGAAATAGCGTCGTCCTTGGACAGCGTAAGTCCAACCCAGTTCGAGCGACAACAATCTTCGTCCAAGTTTCAATTTCAAGATGGCGAAAATTTTACCGCTGACCAAAAAGAAATCAGCTGCGACAGCAAAAAGGCGATAATCGATTTCGCGGACGATCTTTCGGACGTTTCCGATGTTGAAAGTAACGACAGTTACGACGAACGGCGTGAAGAAAGCTGCGACCAACAGAATCTCAAGGTACGCCAACTGTAATATTTGTAATTTTCGTTTTATTATTATCATTATTATTATTATTTCTTACTGTGAAATTTGGCTTACGCTTATGTGCAGGAAACGGCTCCCGCTGTTCAGCGAGCCGATCAGCGGCGTTCGCCTCCTACTCAGCAGCAGCAACGTCGTGATCCTTCTCCTCCTCGTCATCATCATCGTCATCAAAATCAACGACGTTCACACGTCGAAGACGCGGCGGCGGCGGCGGCGGCGGCGGCAACAATTAATGATAAATCTGTTGCGGATGACGGCGCTGTATCTTTACACGTCGAAGGAGAAGAACAGCTCGATTTCGAAGCGGAAGAAGGAGAGTGCTCTCCCAAAATTGATAGAATCAAAGATTTAGACGAAGATTAAAAAAAAGACGAAGAAAAAGAGAAAGGAAAAGAAAGGGAAGATGAAAGAGAGCGAGTGAAGGAAAAAGATGAAGAGAATGAGGAAGAGCATTCGGACTTGGAAGAAGGCGAGCTAACTGACGACAACGACACTAAACCCGAAGAAACCGAGAGACCAGTGTGCCGATTTTTTTCGCGCGGCCATTGTACGTGGGGTTCTAATTGCAGGTGCGCGCTCACACACACGCTCATTCGCTAATTGTAATTACAAATATGTACGACGTGTAGTAGCTTACATCGGACCGTGGTCCGGTTTGCTCGTAATTTCAGATTCATACATCCGGGAGTCATGGATAAGGGAAACTATTCCATGTTCGAAACTGTGCGGCCGATAATAACGGCTGGCGGCCCTCCGCCGCCCAATTCTAACGCGTCAATCATGTATCCAGTTTTTCCGCCGCA
Organism: Paracoccus marginatus; assembly: GCA_900065295.1. Taxonomy (NCBI): domain Eukaryota; kingdom Metazoa; phylum Arthropoda; class Insecta; order Hemiptera; family Pseudococcidae; genus Paracoccus; species Paracoccus marginatus. The sequence goes on along the minus strand of FIZT01022292.1, from coordinate 4,591 downwards.
TCTAGCGCATTCTCATTTACCAGTCGAACGGCCCGCTTCGGTAATTAATCGCACATTTTTTCAAGTATCACTTGTGGTTCGCTTTATACGTGTTACGCGTCTCGTTCAGTTTACTGCATACCCGCCGTACCTTCATTCTAAACCGTATGAATTGCACTAACGATTTACGAGGCGTGTATGTAGTCGTAGGTAAGGTAGGACGCGACGCGACGCGACAAGCCATATAGGTACCTACCTACCTATATGTAAATGATTATGCATTAGATTGGATTACGTATATTAGGTACATATATTTACGCGCGTATCATTTTCGTTGACAGATGGTAAGCGGCGGTGCTGGTGGTAGTGTCGGCGGCGGCAGCAGTAGCAGTAACGCCATCATCGCCGCTCGTAAAGACGAACCTGCGTTAGAATCGTCATGGGAGAGAGGTTTACGACAAGCAAAAGAGGTACGACGGCAACACGTTTTCTTGTTAGCGGGTCCGCATTTTTGAATGAGAGCCAGTAGCCAGTAGCCAGTAGCCAGTAGGGTTGCTAAATACTAGTACATATAATATTCATTAATTGAAAAAAATCAAGATTAGGAACTACGCATAGGTATTAGGTACTACTAACGTAAGTAGGTCTACTAATGTTAACTAACAAGTAATAATCGAGGACTTGTCTTGCGAGTCTGCTCATCTGCTGGCTCTGATTGAAATGCGGACGTAGCAAATACGTGTACCTACCTAAATTTTACCGTTCGATACACGACAGATGATTCGTAAGTCGTCCAAACGCAAAGAAACCGAAGTCGATTTCGAAGATAAGAAGATGAATTTAACGTTAAGTCAAGACGAAATCGATAAAGAAAACGACTATTATTCGCGAAATTCGGCCAGTCCTGGTAAAAGTCCCGACGTTGCGGACAAATGGTACGTTACCGCATACTTTTTCGATACCTATTTTATTTTATTTTATTACCTATGCTTAGCGGTGTTGAGCGTACTTGGAGGAGTTGTGGGGCGACCGACGTATGGCCGTATGGCCGTATTGCGCGTTTAGGTTTGGTTAGCTTAGCTTAGCTTAGCTTAGCTTAGGTATATTTAGTACCTAGGTATTTTCAAGTTTTCGTCTTTTATAGGAAATTGGACGGTGACGTGAAATCTCATCGCATCGTAGCGAGCGATTCGTATGGAAACGATGCGGCGGCAGCGACGGCCACGTTACCGCCGCACGCTGCCGGTTCCGGCGACGTGCCGTCTCTAGGATACTATCCTCCGCTGCACCACGGCATATCTAGACCGGCCGCCGTCAGCGACTATTGGGCGGCTGCTGCGGCGCACCGGATGGGCGGTCTACCGTACGACGAGTACGGCTTACGCGCTCCACCCATACCGTACGGCGCCGATTATTATTCGGCGGCGGCGGCAGCCGCTGCGGCAGCAGCCGCCGCTGGCCGTCGGTACATGCATCCGAATTCGTATTACGCCGCTAGACCGGGTAACGTTGGCGTGCCGCAGTCGCATCATTCCGAATTCTACGATCGGAAGCAAAAACATAAGCCGTACGCGAGCTCCAGTCGCGAAGTTATCGTCCAGAAGAATGACAAAGCGTACAAGGACGATAGGTAAGTCTAAGTAAGCACTTGAGCAGCGAGCGAGCACTGGCAGTACTGGTACTTGACCTGTATTGTATGCGTAACGAACGTTTTACGGTTCTAACCAATCAACGCAGTCCGTCTAGGTATCGCAATCGAAGAGAAGATTCTCCGAGAGTGGAACGTGCGCGTGACGACGAATGGGCCGATCCGTGGATGCGTACCAAATCGCCGGCCTCGGGTCGTGCCAGACGCAGAAAAGATACCTATTCTTCGGCGTCGTCGTATTCGTCCAGCAGGTACCGTACGATTCACGCGCAACGCGTAAATTACGTAAACGCGCTTGCGCTTGCGTAAAAGTAAATAAAGGCTGGCGCGTAAAATAACCGACAAAACGTTTGGCGTGGCGTTGCAGCGAAAGCAGTCGCAGTTCGAGCAGGAGTAGTTTCAGTTCCAAGTCACGTCAGTCCCGTTCCAGGTCCAAAGCTCGTTCGTCCGGCTCGCATTCGCAGTCGCACTCGTCGTCCAGATCCGCGTCCGAATCGCAGCAGCAAACTCGTAAAAAAGCCCCCATGCAATTTAAATTGTCGCCGTCGTCCAGAACGCAATTACCACCGTCGACAACCACCAAAAAAAGTAAGTTGGCGCGTCCGCGTCCCTGCGCGTCTATGGTGTGTGAGGTGTACGCCATTTGCGAGTAGCGAGGTCTTTCGTAGTTTCGTGTAACAGGTCTTTTTTTTTTTTTGAGAACCTCGTTAAATTTAATACATAGCCTGAAATTGGTTCTCATTTCGTAAAAAATTCAGCCTAACGGCGCGGTATATCCTTCGCCGCAGTTTCGAGCTCGGACCTCTCTTAAAATTTTTCACACACGCACACACGCACGCACACACATCTTATGATACACACGAATAGATACTTTTGCATAGCGTTAATGAGGATTCTGCATTATACGCCTGATTTACGTATTACGCGTATGAAGAGCTCAAAGAGAGGACCTACTTGACGGTGACAACAGTCTGTTAACGTAGGTATCTCATTTTATGAAAAACCGTCTCGGTGAAAATGAATATCATGTACATGTACCTACGCCAAGAACCTCACTACAACCATTTGGTACGCATGTACTGTGTGTACCTGACTTACGTCTTTATCACCTCTTATTTTCATTTCTACGCTTCTCAGCTATCAAGTCGATATCTCCTACGTTGCTGTCGGAGCGACGAGCTGCCACCGAAAGAGCTATGCACATGAATCCGCCGCCTCCCAGTCCGAAGATAAAAACCAGACCGCATTCGCCTCCTAACGCGCACGCGCACCTCGGCAGCGGTGTCGCCGCTATCGCCGCCAATTCGTCTTTAACGTCATCTGCCTCCTCTCCTAGGTAGGCGAAGACTGCGATTGCTTTTCATGTTGTTGTTGTTGCTGCTGCTGCTTTTCTACTACGTGTCGATATGTTTGTGGCAGAGCCAAAAGCAGTGGTTTACCTGATAGATTATTAGCTCACACTAAAGGGGCGGCCGTATCCGCTGTGCGTGCCAATTCCAACAGATCGTCAGAATCTAGATCGTCCAAATCTTCGTCTGGCTCCAGCTCTAGCGATTCGTCGAGCGATTCTTCCGACTCGAGCGCATCGTCGTCGTCGACGAGTAAAAGCGGGAAAACACCTCCCGGTACGTATGCGGTTTGACGTGACGTAACCTAACCTTACCTCACCTTACCTTACCTTACCTTACCTTACCTAACGTACCATCGTATGCGGATACGGGTGCGGATGAATTGAATAATTTCTCGTTTTTCATTCTGTCGTCAGTTCGACCTCAAAAGCGAAATATACCGGCCGCCAACGATCACTCGACTTCGTCGCAGACCGCCGTCAAGAATAAAGCGATGGACGCTCTCAAGGTGCGCCCGCAATTCTGCGCGTATTGCACGCGTTTCCATTTCCAACCGATCGGCCTAGCCCCAGTCTAACGTAATCGAGTGTTTGCTTGTTGTTGTAGCTTTCCGGCCAAAAGCAGCAGATCAAGTTGACCTTGAAAGGCTCCGGCGGCGGGACGACGCAATCGAAACGAGTCGTCGCCGGCGACAATTCTGATACCAGGAAAGGTTCGCCTTTTCTCGCGTTACTTTTTTTTTTCCTTTTCTTTTTATAGCTGTAGCTGTAGCCGTACTACGCCATGTACCGTACGCGTTCGTGGTGTGGTGTGGTGTGGTGTGGTGTGGTGTAATGATACGCGCGTAGATCTAGATGTAGAAACTGTAGGTACTCTACTCGCGTTCGTATACGGGAGTGATAAGAGAAAACGTTAAACTTGAAGAATTATAGGATACAACTTGTATTACGCTTTTATTTTTTACCACCACAGGCTATAGTCACATTTTGCCTCTATATCCTTATCCGTATCTGATGTACCATATTTTTTATATAGTATGTAACCACGTATATATGTATATTTTTCTTACGTGTTCTCAGAGAAGCCGCTGCTGTCGGCGGGTAAGAAACGTGCCGCCCAGTCTTCAGATTCGGATTCAGATTCCGATAGAGCATCGTCGTCTGCTAAAAAAGTGAGTACAATATCTGCTGGCAGCGCGAAATCGGCTGTCGGCTGTCGTTATTATTGCACATTTTACTCTCGAGCCCTGTTTTCGGTGGGTACTTGACGTGTACGTACACGTAGGTACACTTGCGCGAGTTTTACTCGCTAATGATGTCAAAAGCGAACTGGTCAGGCATGATACAGCGTCACTATTTTATTTTTTGGTCACTAAAGTCACTATTTGCTTGAAATTCGCCTAAATAGTCACTAAAAGTCACTATTTTCCCATTTTCTCTTGAAAAAAAGGAAAAAATCGAAATTCCTGCCCGTAAATCTACAAAACTTACATTCTTCTCTTGAAAAAAAAGCTCGTTTTTGACGCGGAAATTTTTCAATAAATGACCCCCATCTAGACTTTTTTCGCGACAATTTTGGTAAAACTTGAAAAAATCGATTTTTCAATGCATAGGGG
>FIZT01022277.1:0-20575 GCA_900065295.1 Paracoccus marginatus | reverse complement strand
TTTTGAAAAAAAATTAATTCCCCCCCCCCCCCCAAAAAAAAAAAAAAAAAAATTAAAAAATGAGAGAAAAAAGTGAGAAATCAAATTGAATGGTTCAAAATTGGAATCAAATAAAAAAATGGACAAAATCAAAAACTTTTTAAATCAGAAAAAAATTGACTTTCGAAATTAAAAAAACCGTCAGGAAGGACAAATCAAATTCACAAACATGAAAAAATGAAACTGTAAACAAATTCATTTGAAAAAAATTGAATTCAATTAAAAATTCGAAAAATGGAAAAAGTCACTCATCTCACTAGTTAGCTTCAGTACATGACACAAAAAAAATAAAAAAATTGAAGAAAAAATTGAAGAAAAAAAAAGAACACAAATTCAGAGAATAAATGCAGAAAATTCAAAAAAAAAAAACCACCCAAGGTCAACTTAAAAATACTTCGAAACTGAAACCAGAAATTGACAACTTTTTTTCTAAAAAAATGATCCAAAAAACAAACAGCAGACGATCTTCACGCAAGAAAAATCAATTCGCGACTCATTCCATCGTGAATTCCAAAACTGCACAGATACCTCACGTCATACCGTACCCCACGTAACTTTTTTCTTCACCTATACCAAACGCGTGACTACGAATCGTTTATCCTCCACGCTATCTCATGCCAAGAGTGACTTCACCGTCTCATCGTATGAAAAATTAAAAGCGCACACATACGTTGTCGGTGGTTTCGTGCACGATTGAACCATACTCTGGCACGATGCGATGCGGCGCTGTACAAAAGAATGGTCTTATTTGACGGTCGCGTCGCGTCGTATTCATTAATATGTAATATGTTGCAATGGGGAATACAGGACAGGACACGTAGTATAATTCGCTTAACTATACGCATCCTGTTTTCTCTGGCTGGCTTGGCATTGCATTTCACTCGCGCTATCCGTCTACGTAAAGTAAAGTAAACTTTACGATAGAAAGCTATTGTCGTAAAAGCTACCATAAAAATACGCCGAGCCGCAAACGTTTCCCGGAAGTAGTCGACTAAAGGTGAAATCCCTTTCGTTGTAACGCGGCCGCGTCGTTCCGTCTGTCCCCTCTTTTATTGTTTCAACCGCCAATTCATTACCCGGGTAATAAACGTCGGGAGGTGTACGCGAGTTACGAAAAACGCAAATATATAAATAAAAAACTTTTTTCCCTTCGACGTCGCTCGTACTCTTCCTCGTGACGGTATAGATAGTCATTAAGTACGAACGATTTTTCAATTTTTCCCCTCACGTCATGCCATCTGCGATGCGATTCGAAGTTTCTGACGTTTACGAGTACTTATTATTCTCATGTGAACGAAAAATGAGAAAAACCGTATCGATAACGACCAATCGAACGTGCCGTTCTTCTCTTCTTTACTAGAAATACTACAAGGATGAAAATTATTAGAAGTAGTCACGATCCGGACGAATTACATTTTTGAAAGAGAAGACAGATTGCAATATCGAAGATGATTTCGTAAATATCGATCGAATATCGACGCTTCCGACTCTTTTCACTTTTCAGTTTCGACAAAACAACAACAAAAAAAAAACAAAAAAAACTTATCAACCCATAATTTGAAAAAAATTAAAACGCAATTTTATTACGACTCAGCGCTAGTCAATTACCTTCAATAATGAAAAAAAAAATCATTAACCATCCCACACATATTTTTAAACGCCATTAAAAACCTTCGAGATAGATTAAAAAAATACTCGTACGTACGAGCCGATTCGAAGCAAATACGTAAATACTCACAAGCTAATTTGACATCGCCGAGAGCATAAGCCGAAGCAGCTCTGGGTTTATGCGTGACCAAAGCCAATTCGCCGAAGTAGCCGCTCTTTTCTATTTTCTTAATCTGAAATCAAAGCGTTACGAAAAAATGTCAGTTCGTCTGGCTGGTACGATGATTCACGACACATGGGATCGACCAATTAAGATGAATAGGTAATTATAAAATAACTAATTGCAATTATGCTAATTGCACAGTTGACGAACTTGCGAGACGATGTGAGAAAATGCTACATACCTCGACTTCTTTATTCGCCTCGTCCAGAATACAAATACGAATGGTGCCGTCTTCTATGAAATACATTCCATCGGCAGCGTCGCCTTGCTTAATTATACATTCTCCATTCTTATAAGAACGAGGAATTAGAGCGTCAGCTAGATTCATCCGTTCGTACGACTATATCAGATCGAAACGAAACGTTATTAGTAGTGTTCAAGTGAGCGTAACCGAAAGTAACGGAAATCAAAATGAAATAGCTACTCGTACCTGTAGAGCTTTTAGCATTGGTACGTTATCGATCAGGGCTTCGTACATTTTTCGTTTTTTGAAAGCGCTTTTTAATACGATACGACGAAACGTTTGACGATCCATCGCCCATAAAGAACCTTTGGTGGCTGCTTGGATAGTTGCGGCTCGTGGCATGTTGTACATTAAAGCCAACTCGCCGAAGCTACCTTTTCCGTTATATGTATGAACTAATAATTGCTTTCCGTCGTCTGTATTCACGAATGCTTGGTAAACACCCCTGGATCGAAAACGACAACCGGTTAGAAATGCGACCAAAAATTTAAATCTTTCGGATAAATATTCGCTTACTCTTGGATGACATAAAAGTTATCTCCGTCGTCTCCTTGTTTGATAATGTAGTCGTCTTTTTCGGCGATTTTTTCAAACATAGCGTCGATAACTTCGTTCATTTGCTCCTAAAAATGGTGAAAAAAATACACCGTTATCGAGTAATCTAATTAAAGTTATATGCAAATAAGGTAAATTAAATTTGACGTATATTAACACGCAAGCGTGCAAGCGTGCTGGGAATACGTACTTTGTCTAATGAACGAAATAGTAATATATTTTTGACACTATCTGCTAACGCTTGTCTTTGTGCGTCTGATTTAGGGAAGACGACCTAAAAAGTGAAAAAAAAAAAAATAGGTTATAATAACGTACCGTTGCACAGGTAAAATCATCGCAAATATAATCACGTACTTTTTTATTATCTTCATCGTCGTCCTCTTCAGGATTATAAGCTTCGGCAAACACCGACTTTCGTCTAGAATTGAATCTATTCACCGGAGCTTCTACAAAACCACAGTAACACCGTTAAAACACTATTCAACAAACGATAATCATATGTACTACATTACATCGAAAAGCTGATACGAACCATCTTCCGAGATGACTGATTCTTCGCCAACAGAAGGTGATCTAATATCAGCCAATTTACGACTCTCTCTTAACCGATTGAAGAAATCGCAAGCGTATGTGACTACATCTTCCTGAGGTTGTTCCAGTAAATAATTCACGGTAAAATCGAGTAAGATTTCACGTAACTCGTCGGGAACGTAGATTTTGTTGACGCTACCGCGACTCATTGTGGATTATAAAATTTATACTAATTTTACGATTAACTGGTAAACATTTAGCGGTAAAGCTTATCAAAGATTAATGATTTTGATATGAATAATTATTCCACATAATATTCTAAAGGTAAACTTTCAATCCGATTTGACTTGACCCAACTATAACGAATACCTGAAGGACGATTAACTCGATGGAGTTGTGATATGTTCGTGTAATACGTAATTACACGTGATATTTCGACATTTCGATTATTATTTCACGGAAAATTACTTATACATAAATAAAAACGCGAAGAACAAACGATATATTGAGAATTGAAAAGTTAAAAAAAATATCACTTGCACTGAAAATTAAATATGGCGAATAGGTGTACAAGTACAATGTACATAAAGTATCAACCAATCGTAACAACGAACGATGTGTCAAGGTCTGGTAGTTGAGTTATGATCTCCCGTTAGTAGACTAGAAAGTTTTACTTTTTTTTTCTCACACTTTAAAGAATTGAGGGAAACACAAATTTTGATTTTTCTTATGATACATTTTGAGAAATTGACCAAGTATTTGAAAATAAAGTGGTAATCTGTACGAAAAATGAAAATAATATCGTATAATTAGATTTCATACAGTCATCGTATTCATGACGTCCCTGAAAGAAAGTGAATTCAAATTTTCGATTAGTAATGTAAGAATATTCTCATTCTTTTTCAAAACGTTTTCATTTTTCATTGTCATAGTGTACTATTTTTCTATTCTTGAGGTAGAATGATGAACGAAAATATGGCATTTGGTTCGTTTTACCATCCGCAAGTTGTTGGGTCTAAACCTGAATAAATGTAACCAAAAAAAAGACAATGAACATTCAATTGCTTAAAAAGTAAAAAGTGAAAACAGTAAAAACCACTTTTTCGAGCTTGTAAGTTAATGCAGGTTTTCAAATTGATTTCTACTTAATTTTGGGAGTTCGGGAAATTCCTCGATGATGTAAATTGATCTTGGGATCCAATTTTGAACACGATTTTCATCATGTTCATGTTCAGTTATCGAACTCTAACTCAAACAACAAATCAACACCTCGTTTTGCATGATATTTTATTGTTAGAGAATAAAGCATTTTTAATGTAAATAATGGCAATATTATGTTCATTCACCAATAGATTATTTTTATTTTCCAAGAATCTTTTTTTTCACTTCTTAACGCATTTTCGTACCATTATAGAACAAAAATTGATGATAGTTTACACAGTTAAATCCGGTTGTTGCGCTAACTTCAACGAATGATTTACCAATACCACCAGAAGTGATCTCAACTTTCTGCCAATAACAATCACAATTAGTGTATAAATTGTTAATCTGCACTTGCGAAATGTTAGCCTTGATTTTAGAACCCAATGGGGGGTATCTCGCTTTAATTGTCGTTTTACCGAACAAATTTCCATTTTTGCGTAAAGTTGTAGAGTTCACTAGCCTGAAACAAAGTAAAATGTGTTTGTTTTTTCCTTTAGTTTTCAGTTTTTCAAAAATAACCTTAAGTACTGATTGTCATAATATACGTAGTTATAGATAACACTGTTTATCGAGCACACATAGGTACTTAATAGTACTGAGAAAACAGGAAATGATTGTGAATAATCTGTATTAACTACACAAATTACTGAAATTACAATATTTTTTGCAAAAAATTCAAAAGAGTAGGTAGTTATGAAAATGTAAGAAATAGTAGGAAATCTAATCATATTTATTGAACGAAATTGAAAAAGTTACAGGGGATACAGTACAAAAATTCAGTAATGCATTTCTACAGCTTACAGTTATCGTTTGAATTTCATTAAATTAGTTTGGTTAGAAAACTTGGATTTGTCTTTATAAACATCAGCACTTAGTATAAGATGAAACTTTATGTTCATTAGGACAGCTGGTATCAGATGTGATACTCATATTGAAATACCGAGCTCCAACACCACCACTATTGAATTTGATTTCCTCTTTGTAACATTTGCATTCATAATACAAATTTTCAACAATAATTTGAGTAATGATGCAGTCATTATTCTTTGTATTGGCCGATGGATAATTCACTTGGACGGTTACTTTTTTAAACAGACGTTTTTCTTGTTTTACCACTTCAACAAATGTTTGTCTATGAAGTAAATGCTTAATTAGATACGAATCCTATCTCAACTCTCTACACTGCACATGGATATGGCATAGAGAGGTAGGTAAGGTATACGTAACGTGCTATGTATCCATAAAAACTATTGAGCATGATTAAAATTCAACTAAATACTTACAAATCTCCATTTTCTCGTTTGCCATAAGTCACATTAGAATGAGCGCATTTCTTATTACGACCGCCTAACCCGACGAAACTATTTAGGAGCAGAAAATCATCATTGTTTTCGGAAATTTTCGATGGTTTCATGACAAAACATTGTACAAAACAAACGGTCACGATTAAAAGAGAAAAAATTCTCAGCGACATGGTAACGCCAATGAAATTCATACCAAAAACGATTCGTCGCTTTTTGACAAGAAGATCAACTGAGAATGCTGTAATGATTTTGATGAACTATTATTTAAGACAAAAATGAAAATGACTCATTGGACAAATAGATATTAATTAGTTGATAAAAAATAAACTGAAAAAATCGAGTAGTTTGTTATGATATGCAGGTAGGTAGGTATTGTTACCAATTTTCTTGAATATTTGCACGGTACTTGAGCTAATGCGTTATTTTATATCTTTGTAGCGAATTAAATATTATACATATACTTACTTACGTCAGTTTTAATAAGAAAAACTAATTTGGAGTCGAGTGATGGGATTAATTTTTACAGATAATAATACTGGTGGGTGGTTGCGTAGGTAATAGGTATGCTACGTTTTTACTTGGGCGATTCCTTTTCCATCAGTCGTCACCTGATATTTTAGTAGACGCCGTAATTCGTTGGCAGAAAGTTGTATGAAATTGTGTTAGGTACACTTATAAATCGTTACCTACCATATTATCTTTTTTCTTATCGTGCAGGCATATAAGATACCTGCATGTGGATAGATATAAGGTAGGTATAGGTACTTGAATCAAATTTTTGTTTGCCTAGGTATAGGTATGCAGTAGGTAGCTAGGTACCTATAAAAAGAAACCCAAGGAATTGACAAACATTCCGTTGCATCGTAAATAAAACAAAATAACTTCAAGTTTCAAAGATTAAAAAACTGTGATATTAATCAATGTGTATGTGTTTGTTTCAAAATTTAAAAATTTCAGATTTTGTCAGCCGGAAAACAAAATTTATGAATATTCAACCAATCAAAAATTATTTCAAGCTCCTGAAACAGGCAAAGAACGCACAGGCCATGACAGTAGGTAGGTACACATAATCTTATCTATTTCAATCGAGCTTGGTGTGATACTCTGTAAGAACGATGTTACTCAATTTATTATGTACTTGTTATACTTTTTCTAATTTATAAAATGCGTTATCACTGTGATTAGGTGACCAGATATTACGTTGCACTGCGATAAAAGTTGAAGAATAGCGATACCTTCTTAGTAACCGCAGTAAAGGCTAAGCATCGATGAAAGGTAGATATGTATGTATACTGCATAAATGTTCTAAATGTACCTTTGTGTCAATTTGTGTTATTGTAAAATTGTGTGAACTGTGATGTGAACGGCCGATTTCGATGAATTATTGAAAATGCGTTATTCGAAGTACAACTATGAAGAATTAAGGTAGGCTGATTTCGTGAATCTTCTTAAACAGCACTAACCGTGTACGCTCGAGGCGTGTTCAAAGATGTTTTATTTAATTTATTTCAACCAAGCTTTGGTTGTGGTTTTCAAGTTTTTGTTGCGTTCACTTATGCAACTATATTGGGTATGAAATGAAATAGAATTCTAGAACTGTTAACCCTAATGGAATATTTTCATTTCAAACCCGCCTTATCTGAAGTAAATGAGAGAGAAGACAAACTTCTCGCTAAGCGAGTCTCCTATTATTAGACAGTATTTTAAAATCAGAGTAAACATACTGCTGTTCAAATCGTGTCAAGTTTTAATGATCTGAATTAATGACACAGAAGATACGATCAGATACATAGTACATGATAAAATTTAAATTCTTAATATACTCAAAGACTGAAACAGTTGAAACAAATATCAAAATTTTCTATATTTTGATGAATTGAATTCGATATTGTAGCATTTTTGCGGAAGGATAATGAGGTGGGTAAAACATTTCAACTATAAAAATGTTCAGGACCCTCCCATGTACTTACAATCAGAGGTCAAACTAATAAAAATCGGGCTTGGTCGTTTGGCACATAATAGAAAAGAAACAATAGAATCTGGTTGCGAACAATAATTAACACCGTTAGCCTACGTATCCGTGATCCGAACTGTTGTGGTGTTATCACGTTTGTACCTACCGTACGATAAAAAGTAAAAACCTGATAAGAAAGTTGCGATACCAAATTATTTCAATTCGAATAATTATTTCACTAAATACCGTCAATACAGCCGACGTCTACAGCGGTATTCGTAATCATTTTCTCAATTATTATTTTAGTGTCCGTTTACAAAATTGTTATAGAAGGAATGAATTTTGTGGAAACTTTTTTCATCTACTAAATTAAAACTGATTTTGTTCAAGTGATGCTGGATTGATCTAAAAGATACGTGAAAGTTTTGTGCTAGAAGAAGCGAAAATATCGGGCTGCTACTTTATTCAAAAGTTACACTCATACAGCGCAAGTGCACAGATCGCAGAACAAAAATTCTTCGAAACCTATAATTCTTGTAGGTATTTACTTGATAACTTTGTACCATCTATTCGCATGCATCAAGATTTCACTGACCGTGTGTTTCTTTTGCATCGTAGCAAGCGGAGCAGCCATGGGTAAAATTTTCGAGGACAATTCGCAAACCATAGGTCGTACACCTCTCGTCCGTTTGAACCGCATAGGCAATGGTCAAATTCTGGCAAAAGTGGAGTCTCGCAACCCCAGCTTCAGCGTTAAATGCCGCATAGGAGCTAACATGATATGGGACGCGGAAAATCGTGGCGTATTGAAACAAGGAGTAGAACTAGTAGAGCCAACCAGCGGTAACACCGGTATCGCTTTGGCCTTCGTTGCATCAGCGCGAGGCTACAAGCTGACGCTAACCATGCCCGATACCATGAGCATGGAACGACGTCAACTGTTGAAAGCTCTTGGAGCCAATTTGGTCTTGACCCCTGGAGCGAAAGGAATGAAAGCAGCTATCGAAAAAGCCGAAGAAATCGTCAAAAGTAATCCCGAACGTTACTTATTGCTGCAACAATTCAGCAACCCGGCCAATCCGGCAATTCACGAGCAAACAACGGGGCCGGAAATTTGGGAAGACACCGATGGCAAAATAGACGTGTTCGTTGCGGGCGTAGGTACAGGTGGAACGATCACTGGTGTTAGTCGGTACCTGAAGAAAACCAAAGGGAAGAGTATCTGTACTGTTGCCGTCGAACCGGTCACCTCGCCGGTTATTTCTCAGGCTATGGCTGGCCAAGATCTGCAACCTGGTCCGCATAAGATACAAGGTATCGGCGCTGGTTTCATTCCGCAGAATTTAGATTTGAACCTCGTTGATAGAGTGGTAAAAGTCACCGATGAAGAAGCTCTTACAACTGCACGTCGTCTCATGCAGGAGGAAGGAATTTTGGCCGGAATTTCATCCGGAGCTGCGGTCGCAGCGGCTTTGAAACTTCTCGAAGAACAAGAGTTCGCTAATAAGACAATAGTGGTCATTCTTCCGTCTTCTGGGGAACGATATCTTAGCACAGTGTTGTTTGCTGGAATGTTTGATGAGCCTGAACTACACTAGGTTGTGATTTTGTGTGTAGGTGCTGTAGGCGAATAAAATTATGACATGAAGTATTTCGACCCGTAGCAAAGTTACATCGTGTTATGAAATCTGTTTCGAACGTTAAAGTTACCTAATATAGGACCATTATTTTAGTGCGATCAATGAAAAAAAAACCTAGCTAGATTTATGGATTTTTCGTCATAAACGGCAGTATTTTCAGCGAATAAAATTTCATTTCAACCATTAGCAGCTCAAATTTTTATTTCCCCTACGTGAATGCGTTGGTATTTTCCTGCTCAGTATTTCAGTCGTTCGACGTTCTCTTTAAAATTTCGAAGTGTAATTGAACGCAATGGTGAGTTGTCTGCTGACATCATGATTATTTTTAATCTTCAATTGCGAGGGGACGTGAACGACGTGCGATTGGAGCCAATTGACAATAACTGCTATCGTTTGAATGCGACGAAAAATATAGGTGAGCGCCTCGTAGTCGTCGAGTTCTCGAACCCAACGAGTGCTGAGGTTATTGATTCAATGATAGTGTTCAATGTCAAACGACAGCTCGAGAAACAAAAATATACTTATTGCAGTGTTAAAAACTTATCAGTCAATAGTGAAAGTGAACGGATAATTTGAATTTGAATAGTGATTTACTGATTTGTGATACTCACCGCTGATACAAATTCCGAAGTAGACACTATTTTGGTCACAGCGATACTAAACAAGGTACCTATTGTTGCTTGTAAGTAAGTAAGTAAGTAAGTAAGTAAATAAGTAAATAAATAATTGAATTAACGTCTAATTATATTGTTAGAAGTGCTGAAATTATCAAACTTTGATCCTAACTGAAATTTAAAAAATAAAAAGATCAATTAAAAAAAAAAATAAAAAAAATGAAAATTGCTTCCGGCTTGAAACCGTTGCTGTCAGATAGCGTCCCTTAACAGTGATTCCCCACTTTGTTTCATTCGTCGTCCCAATTTTGAGTTAATTCCATGCATTCCGTACCCAGGGCTAGGCGGACAGGGCGGACAGAACTTTTGATTGAATATTGATAGCACTATAGCACTTGGGCCAAAACAGAGAGAGTTATGTGTATGAAAATGTGAATGGCCAAAATTCACTACTAGTAGTATTGCTGGAAACAGGAAACTAGTTTTAGATTGCGACACATTACAGCAGATTACAACACGCCGTAGTTCTGTTCAAGTTCATTCCATGTTCAGTGCACCAGACTCGTACGTCCATACAAGTTTTCTAATGTGTGTACCGTGTAGAAGTTAGTCTAGGAAGCATGTCGTTGCTGTAAAGTGTTAGTTAAAATTTGTGAAGCGAAAGGTTAGTGCAGAGCAAAAGTTCAGAAAATCAGTACGAAAAAAAGACTTCCATTCAACACAATGACTAAAAATTCAGAGTAAGTGGTAGTTAGACTCTGATTATTATTTTAAATAAAAACTTTCAACTGTTGCCGGCTGATATGCTAGCCCATGATTTGATTGCTTCGAAGTTCTCAGTAAAAAATTGTTTTTGAAAAATTTCAGACCTCAGCCGTGTTTTGGTGATTAGTAAAACAACAAAAATTTGAAATTGAAATAAAATGAAAATAATTTCTCCCCTTTTAAAATGAAATATATCAAATGGTTTTTCAAATTTTCTTGAAAAAATTGTAGGTCTAAAAATTGATACTTTCCTACAGTTTCGAAAATGCTGAGCTTGGAAGTTGGAATTCCGGTGTTACTGTTGGTTTGTTATTATCATAATAAATTAATAATGCACGATATTTACGTTCCTGCGTTATCGATTAATTTTAATCGAGATGATGTGCCTTTGGGCATCATAAGTGAATATTCGGTTAGAGAATTTAGGTCGGAAACTTTGATTTGAATGATGCAAAATTCAAGCTGATAGGTATCTAATATCCAATCTAGAATGTATTTTATCGATTGTATTAAACTTACTTATCTACACTTGGCAGATTACATTCATTATTGTCACCTATTAACATTTCCAACAGTGATCTATGCGACGTAGTCCCACAATTAGTTTTTTTTTAAAAACTTGCTCCTTGTCTTATAATGAATTATGCATACCGACTGGTGACGGGGAATAGAAAAATAAACAGTTATCTATCTACTTACTCAGCAATTTTTTTTAATTTATAGCGACGTTCTACTTAAATTCTCCCTATTAATTCGGTACAAAATTTAATAACAACATAATATTGTTTAAAAAACTTCGTTACGCAAAATTTTATTTCACAATGAAACAAGTTTTATAGGTACTCACAACGTCAGAGGAGTACCGTGTCAATTTTGGTTATAGTGGAACGATAAAAAAAAAATGTGTAAGGAAAAAGGATATGCGGTCGTCATCGTACGGTCGGTATATTTTTATCAAAAATGAAAAATTGCGACACCATTCTCTTCAGTAGAGATTTAACAGAACAGAACTAGGAAATATAAACTTTTCTGCCACGAATGTAGGTACCTACCAAAGTAGTTCAGAATTCTAATCTATTTTTATATCTTTACAGCAAAAAAGAAGATCAGAAATCTCCCATGCTGGACACTGGAACACCGCAAAATGAGCAGTTCACCCAACAGAATAAGCTATTTAAAAAAAGTATATTCCGAGAAGATCATAATCTGCTTCTATCAGCATTGTGCATATCATTTGGGACAGCTACCTGGTTACCAGTTAATGCCATCTTCACTCAAATGCCCCTCTTGACTCAATATGCTCCCGAAAGCTGGGCCCTCCCTTCGTATTTCTCTGTCTTAGTGCAAATAGCCAATATCGCCCCGGTCACTTATTATTTCGTAAAAGGCAAAAAATGGTGCTCAGATTCATTATTAATATGTTTCTTTTTGCTGTTATCGACGTTGTCGTTATTTTTACTATCGTTGACGTACCACATTCAGGTATCGGTATCTGGATCTCCGCATAGTGTTTTCTTTTTCCTATTTTCATTCCTCCTTTCGTTAGGTTCCTGCATAAGTTCGGTATTATTTTTACCATTCATGGGTAAATTACCAGAAGTCTACTTAATTTCATTTTTTATCGGCGAAGGTTTAAGCGGATTTATTCCGAGTTCGATAACGATGATGCAAGGAGTAGTAAAAGAGAAGATCTGTATCAATGAAACTATTAACGGAATAGTGACTAAGAAAGAAGTCATGAAACAGCCATTATTCAGTCCTGGTACATTTTTATTTCTCATGTCTGCCTTTATGTTATTTAATTCGTTATGTTTCTTATATTTGAGATATTTCTCTGGTCTAATTGCCAGGTATAGCTCTGAACCAAAACCAACCGATACATCAGAAAAAACAGAATCAAATCCGTCGAATAGGCGTGAACCTGTTAATGCAGATATACCAAAACTGTTACTCCTATCTTTACTTGTAGTCCAAGGAGTTATCAATTGTTTCTCCAACGGTATATTACCCAGTATCATGTCATATTCATGCTTACCTTATGGGCCGACTACCTATCGTTGGGCAATAAATGTCAAAATGGTCATTGCGCCGTTGGCGAGCTACTTGGCTTACTTCCTTCCGGTAGTTTCGTTCAAAGTATTGGCGTTCTGTTGCGTTTTTGAGGTGCTGTGTATAAATTACGAACTAATTACTGCATTTACGAGTCCGTATCCTCCATTCATGGGAACCACTCTTGGAATACTGCTAACGGTTCGTATGAAAATATTGATTCGCTTACCTAAGTACTTGTGTATGGAGCAGCTGAGCAGGTAGTTGCTCTGGATGAGCAGCAGCTTTGCATTCGAGAAAAGGGTCATTCGTGACTGGTATTCGGGATTTCGACATTCGGGAAAAGAGATTCGGGAAAAAAATTTTCGTGAAATATCTCATTCGGGAAAATGTCCATTCGGGATTTCGGCTTCGGGAAAAAGACCGGGAATCCTTAACTGCGATCAATTAGTTGAAATTTTTGACCAATTGTTTATTTTACTTTCAGGTATTTGCGTGGGTCTGCGGTGCAGGATTGATTTCCTTTATTAAATTATCGATAGCCGCAATTGTGAAAAGAAGGCACGAGAAAGCTTTGTTCAACTATGGAATCGCCACTCAACTGGGATCAACGATCGGAGCAGTGGTGGCGTTCGTTTTAATCAATCATGCTAAATTGTTGCGTAGTGCACCGAAAGAAAAGTGCGTTTAGTGAAGAATTTTTTCTAGAGAGAATTCGTCCAGACTTTTTTAATCTTTAGTGGAAGCAGATGACTACTGTTGGAAACATCGAAGAGTTCATAACAGTTTGGGTAACCCTGAAAATCATTCATCTTTGAAGGAGTCGATGATGATCCTACTTACTTTTACCATTTTTTTTTGATTTGTGTGTGATTGCGATTGTTCGCCTACCTTGCCTATCCATATGTATTTGTTATTGACAATATTTCAAAGTTTCTCATTCGTTTCATTTCAACGTGAACTTGTTATAAAAAAATGTACTTCTGTGATCAAGACGTGTTAATCTAGTAGTAAAAATATCAGTTTCTCATTTTGCTTGTGCCATTATTTTTGACTGCTCGTCTCTCTGAAACAGAAATAGGAAACAAATTTTCCTAAAAGACGTATTGGTTTGTAATTTGTACACGAAATTTCATTAAAATATAGGTACATATACTGAACATTCATATCGAAAGTACCCAAGTACCGAATCGAAATATGCTAACACGTGAGAACGATTTTAATTTCTCTCGTGTTTACAACTGGCATAAGAAATAATCGTATCATTCTTCGTTGTATAATCTTTTTACAAGATCAATGGGCATTAATATCTATTATTCGATATCACCCTGCGTTATGGACATCGTTATTTTGGAATAATGAATCATCATGAATGAACTATGAACTACCACTTACTACTAAAGACTACTGAGTAAATAATACACCATCAGATTCAGTTATTGTAGGCATACACATTACCGCACAGATTACAACGCAGTGTGGTTCAAGCTCACTTCATGTGTTGTGCATTCAACTTAATATTACTCTTTACTGACATATGAAGTTATCTAATGTGCGGTTTGAAAACGCTCAGTCGTTGCTGTTATGGTTTACATTTTTTGTGTTAGATTAGAGTTGGTAAAGTACTAAAAATACAGAAAATTATCATAAAGAACAGATTATAGCTTTTTACATACACACAATGACTGAGAATTCAGAGTAAGTTATTAGACCTGTATTGTATGTATTTAGTTTAGGTATTTCAAATGAAAATTTTCGACAACTGCCGGCTCAAGTGCTCGATCATGATACGGTTAGCTTTGAAATTATCAAAGAAAGGAACAACGTATTTTGAAACATTTCGTGAGTTTTACTTACCAAAATTGTCTTCATTTTGTTATAACAGCAACTTCAAGTTTGAAAATTTATTTTCCTGGTCTCGAAAATAGCAATAAATTATGCAGAAATTAATAAGGTTATGACTTCTTGTTATCGATAGACGGTAGGCATTGCGCACATTAGTCATTTAATTTTAAGAACCAATGTTCAAAAATACCTGATTCAGGTACCAAGTACTTTCACTAGTCTTATCAAAGTGAGCTTCAGTGGTAGGGAATATGAAAATAAAAATTTTCCACTTACTCGATGAAATGTTTGTGTTACAACGACTTAACCTGTACCAAGTTTAGTACCTAACCTACCTATACAAAATTTAATCACAACATAATAAGTTACCTATAGTACCTCGTTGCCTAAAGTTTCTCAACGTGAACTAAATTTCACAAGGAAACAATTTCATTCTACGTGTTCATACCGTCAGAGGAAACCCTCATTCTACAGTACCTGTACAATTTAATTCCCAACGTCGTAATTGTATTTAAAATAGTGAAGTAGGTACCTAATCCGAAATTCTAACCGGTTTTTATTTCATTTCAGCGGAAAAGATCAGAAATATCCAATGCTCGACGAAGAAACGACGACACGAAGAAACAATCCAGCCAACCAACAGAATGAATCGTACAAAAAAAGTATATTCCGAGGAGATCACAATCTGCTTCTATCAGCACTATGCATATCATTCGGAACAACTACCTGGTTACCAGTTAATGCCATTTTCACTCAAATGCCTCTGTTAACTCAATATGCTCCTGAAGGCTGGGCCCTGCCATCGTATTTCTCGGTCCTGGTGCAAATAGCGAATATCGCTCCGGTCACTTATTATTTCGTAAAAGGCAAAAAATGGTGTTCAGATTCTTTACTAATATGTTCCTTTTTGGTGTTATCGACGTTGTCGTTATTTCTATTATCGTTGACGTACCGCATTCAGGTATCGATATCCGGATCTCCGCATAGTGTTTTCTTTTTCTTATTTTCGTTCCTTCTCTCGTTAGGTTCCTGCATAAGTTCGGTATTATTTTTACCGTTTATGGGTAGATTACCGGAAGTCTACTTAATTTCATTTTTTATCGGCGAAGGTTTAAGCGGATTTATTCCGAGTTCGATAACGATGCTGCAAGGAGTAGTAAAAGAGAAAATCTGTATTAATGAAACTATCAACGGAGTAGTGACTAGAAGAGAAGTCATGAAACAGCCATTATTCAGTCCTGGTACATTTCTACTTCTCATGTCTGCCTTTATGTTATTTAATTCGTTATGCTTCTTATATCTGAGATATTTCTCTGGTCTAATTGCCAGGTATAGTTCTAAACCAAACGCAGTCGATGCATCTGCAAAAACAGAGTCAAACTCGTCGAATAGGCGAGTACCTGCGAACGCAGATATACCAAAAGTAATACTCATATCTTTGCTCGTAGTTCAAGGAATAATTAATTGTTTTTCTAACGGTATTCTGACGAGTATAATGTCCTATTCATGCCTGCCTTATGGACCGTCCGCTTATCGATGGGCTACAAATATCAAAATGATCATCGCACCGCTAGCGAGCTACTTGGCTTATTTTGTGCCGATAGTCTCGTACAAGGTACTGGCATTCTGTTGCATTTTTGAAGTGTTGTGTGTTAATTACGAACTAATCACTGCGTTTACCAGTCCTTATTCTCCATTCGTGGGAACCGTATTTGGAATTTGGCTCGTGGTTTGTATAAATATATCGATTCGCGTACCTGTTTGCCGATGAATGAAATGAGATTTTTATACAATTACTCATCTTACTTTCAGGTATTTGCATGGGTCTGCGGTGCAGGACTGATTTCTTTTATTAAATTATCGATAGCGGCGATTGTAAAGAGAAGGTACGAGAAAGCCTTGTATTATTATGGAATCGCCACTCAACTGGGATCAACGATCGGAGCTGTGTTAGCGTTCGTTTTAATTAATTATGCCAAGTTGTTGCATAGCGCACCTAAGGAAAAATGTGTCTAATTAGTGTGTCGAAACTTTAAAATAAAAGATAATGAAAGTGCCAGTTTCGTTGTACTTGTCATTATTTTTAATATTTCATTTTTCTAAGATGGGTGCTGCATTGGTAATTAGGTACAAAACAACGTGATTCGCTAAATTATTTATTAATTCTCCGTTTTAACACAAAATTTCATTAATATCACGTATCTACTAGGTGATCGAAAACCAAACGAAGGTAGTAAGAACAATATTCACAGGTTAACAAAAACGATTTTAATTTCTCTCGTACTAAAACTGGCATGAAAGAAAATCGCACAGTTCTGTTTCTAATCATTTAGAAATCGAAACGACCCGTTGTACTGATACAGCACTTGGATAACGAGCGATTTTTCAATTTTAGGAAATCGCATTTCCCAATACGCGCTCAGTCATATTTCAAAACACATACGTACAAACATACCGAACCATAATAGCCATTCTGTGGAGGAAATCTCCAAACGGTACAAATAGGTTCTTCGATGGAGCACCAAAAAAAATCACTGCGAACTTGACGACTTCTCATTTCGGTCTTGCAAAGAACGAATACGATTTTGTAAATATGAACACCATTCGGAATCTGGAATCGAAGCAGCCCACGATGGAGTAGCCGAATCAGGTAAGGTGATGTTTGCCATTGCAGCTCTAACTTTATCGCAATCTACCGCAATGTCTCTGGGTTCATCGGCGTCAGCCTAAAACGCGAGTAAAAACAACAGAAGATAATTAAGTAACAAAATATAGTCTATAGTGCGAATAATACGTCGAATTGTTGCATTACTGAGACTTTTTCCTCGTGGGATTGCTCATCGTTGGAACTATGGGATCGGTGTACTTCAGCAAAGACTTGAAGTTGGACAGGATTTTCGGGTTCCTGAAATATAGCACTAAAAGCTAAGTACGAGCAGATGGGTAAATGCTAATGGGTACAGATTTTATCAAACTTACTCCATCGTCTGAATCATCTGCTGCACCTTCTCCGTCGGTCATATTATCACCATCGGATAGTAAACGATACTCGTTGTAGTTCGCTATAGCTTCGATATCATTTTCGACTATTTCAATACCGTCGTCGTTGTCCGAATCAACCATTATTACCGACGGCGCGGAGATCTCATCCGATAGCGAGGATCCTCCTATCGGTGGTTCTGGAAGCCACTGACCAACCATTATTAAAATTATAAAGTACGAAAGTATGAAATAATTTATTCGAACTGAATTTTTATTATATTTTTTTATCACGACTTGGTTTGAAGTAGTTTGAAGTTTTTCAATGATAAGGATTTTTGATTTTTACTTTTTCTGTCAGGCATTGCAACAAGTATAGATGGCGGTAGTAGTTTGATTTGCATGAAGACCTGAAGAGCATTCTGGTTCTTGTTCTTGTTTAGTTCTTTCAAGTTTCAACTTCTTTGAGCTTCGAGCGAGCTTTGAGCAAGAGATTGGAGCATCAACTTTTATAATTCAACTTGTTGAACTGTTGAACTTGAAGCTGAACTTGACCAAGAAAGTGATTAAAATTCGGTTTCATTTCAAATTCAGAAGTAACTAGTAAGTGTACCGTGTACTTGGAAGTTTGAACAATAATGAATATCTACCGACCTAGAACTATGGATAATAACCTTTACTTTTTATAAGCATACAAAATACAAAATTACAAATTTTAGTCATGAAACTCGTAATCACATTCTTTAGCCTCTTTCTACCTCGATCAAAATCTATAACAATGATTATTCACATCATTGATGAAGAAATTTTAA
Source organism: Paracoccus marginatus (assembly GCA_900065295.1). NCBI lineage: Eukaryota > Metazoa > Arthropoda > Insecta > Hemiptera > Pseudococcidae > Paracoccus > Paracoccus marginatus. Next base: position 2,210 of record FIZT01022277.1, on the reverse strand, counting down.
TGTTGGCTCTGAAAAGAGCCGTTTTCAAAACGATGACGACGACGATGACGATGAACTGCAACGGCTAATTGCCGATTTATTTCGAACTGGTATATTTGGTGACCGCTTTGGTACCTTCTGATACAGCATGTTTTGCCAATTCACCCGGTAGCAAAAGACGAACAGCGGTTTGAACCTCGCGACTGGTAATCGTCGACCGCTTATTATATTGAGCCAAACGGCTAGCTTCTGCGGCGATCCTTTCGAAAATATCGTTGACGAATGAATTCATAATACTCATAGCTTTGGAACTGACGCCAGTATCAGGATGAACTTGTTTCAAAACTTTATAAATATAAATGGCGTAAGATTCTTTCCTTTTCTTATGTTTCTTCTTGCTGTCATCCTTCTTGATGTTTTTCTGAGCTTTACCAGCTTTCTTCACAGCTTTACCGACACTTTTAGGAGGAGCCATTGAGAACAACACCGAAAGTATACACTGTAAAGTCAGTACAAAGCAACTACCAAACTAATTACTAGATAACTAATTGAACGTTTAACCTCGCGAACAATCTGATAATTAATTGCAAACAACAACCGTGCCTGCACTAGGTATCATGTGATAATGAAATGTAAAGCAATAGCAAAAACGCAATAAAATATATTTATATGAAAACGTAGAATTTCAACGAACCAATCAATGCGCTTCGTGAACGGTTTACCAAAATAACACATTCTGATTGGTTGCTGAGTTTTCATCATTTTCATATATAAACTACTGTATACACTTTATCAGCGTCTCATTGCTATATTCCGATCGCTGATAGTTGACGTGTGCGTGTTACTTCTCATATTGTTTCAAAATGTCTGGACGTGGTAAAGGAGGTAAAGTGAAGGGAAAGTCAAAGACTCGTTCGTCTCGTGCCGGATTACAGTTCCCAGTCGGTCGTATCCATCGTTTATTACGTAAAGGAAATTACGCTGAACGTGTTGGAGGCGGGGCTCCTGTGTACCTTGCCGCCGTCATGGAATACTTGGCCGCTGAAGTGTTGGAATTGGCAGGCAATGCCGCTCGCGATAATAAGAAGACTCGTATTATTCCCAGGCATTTACAACTCGCCATTAGGAACGACGAGGAGTTGAATAAACTCTTATCTGGCGTTACTATTGCCCAAGGAGGTGTTCTTCCGAACATTCAAGCAGTGCTTTTGCCCAAGAAGACCGAAAAGAAGGCTTAAGTCGTCATCGTCACGATCATTTTCAAAACGGCCCTTTTCAGGGCCACTACAATCAATTTCTTCTGTCTAATATGTGAATTTATTGCGTATCGGGATGCGTATCGGCCACTTCGCCAATATCTACAAATTACAGTACAACCCAATTTACAAAGTGAGATGCTATCATAAAATGATGAATTTATTTTTACGACTCATACTTTACAAGACGATGGAGAGGATTACTATTTTATTATTTTTTATCAACATCAAGCTTCAAATTTGATTTGATCGAGTATACATGATTTTATACACATTCTTATCCACTTGAAAAATATATGACTTTAATGCTGTTCCACAATGAATTTATTTTATGTGTCTGTTATTTTTTTATGTCGTGTTCTGTGAGTACTACTTTTGACGAGTGTCTATTTTCTGAGTAGGGATCTGGTGGTGGAGTAAAAAATTTTTTTTACAAGTTTTTTCTTTACAAGTTCTTATCAACTGTGGGGAAAACACCACTTATACGTCACTGGATTGCACTTTTTGAACGATTTTTTTTTTCAATTTTCAAAAACGAGGAATACAAAAAGACGAGGTTTAAAGTTCAAAACAACAATTAACATTGGTTTTTAAAAACGCTTTTGTATCGCAATTTTTTAATTTTTTTTAGTGGAAGTTAATAAGGTGTATTTGCACGTTCAAATTGTTTGTCAAACTACAGGTGAAACTTGGTTAAAAAGTTTGTCAAAGGGTTGCTATTCTTGAACTTCGTCGTTCATTTTTGATAACATCATCCAATAGCTGTGTTCTTTTCGCAGCTCCGAGCAGACTCGGAGTAAGTTATTTTACACGGTGCAATACATTTGACCAACATTTAACCAATCAGGTTGTTTGTTTTAGTTGAATAGTGTAGACCTGACGTACTCGGAGTAACTCGGAGTTGCGAAAAGAACACAGCTAATAATGTTAGGAATGGCAACCCGATTTGTTTGATCAATTTGTTTGAACGTGTAA
>FIZT01022273.1:0-12756 GCA_900065295.1 Paracoccus marginatus | reverse complement strand
GGGGGGGGGGGGGGGGGGGGGGGGGAGAGACGGGTGAGATGTTTTTAATTTTTTGCTGGAAATATATTCTGTTTGAGAGGTTAACGAGGAACCAAGGTCAGAACGCAGACGTAGAAGTGGCGAAAATTTATGCATAACATTGCAATTAGGCAATCGATAATTAAAGTAATTAGTAATTACTATTGAAAATGAGAGATCTGCTCATTGCTCAGCCATACGTTCACACCGAAGTGTAACTCGGAAGCGAGCCACCAGTACAACACGTAGAGACCTATACGTAACAAGGCACCGTGAGGGAGAATCACCTCAGAGTATAGGTATTCTGGCGCCACGGACAAACGCCGTGGTTAGTCGTACGTAATTAGCACCAATAAATGTCTCGTCATAATCGACGGGTACCTAATTAAAATCGTCGATCTCCGAAAATAACCAAGTTCAAGGCAGAGTCGTTCGACTTCCATCTTTATTTATGTAACAAAACAATTTTATATAATTTTTGCGGTTTTATCGGCTCGTTGATTGGGTACTCATTGACGCAGCAGCGCAGTGCAGCTGTGTGGTTAAAACGGTAACCTTGACTTTGACGTAAAAGTTTAGGTACCGAACGAACGTTGATATTTAGTAAAGATGCGAATAATAATAAAAAAACGACACTTCACTGACGATATTGCGCTTTTGTTTATTTTGTTACATGTTGACGACGCCACCGCAGCCATCAACTTGATCGGAGTTACCATATTTACTCTGGGGGCGTTGGCGGTGCTGGTCATATTGTACATGTACATCGACACGCTGAAGCATGTGATGAAGTACGCTCCTCCGCTGGCCAAAGCCCATTCGGCCTTCGTACTCAGCGTATATCCGGTGAGTATCGCTGCGGATTCGGAATGAGGATGAAATTTCGCGAATTTTGAGTACCCACACGGGTATCTTCGGAATGATGGGGAAATTGTGGCGTTTTGGCGGGAAAAATGGTTGAGATGACCTTGAAAATGGTGTTTGCCCCGTATCTCGCGATTGAATCAACTTGGGAAGGTGGTTTTTGGTATGTGGGTTCGTGGTGTGGGATATCGACGGGTTTTACGATATTCGATCGATTTGGCGGGGTTATGAGGGGAGAGGTGTCAAGTTTTGGCGGGAAAACGGTTGCGATGACCTTGAAAATAGAGTTTTTCGCGGTATTTCGCGATTGAATCAACTTTGAACGTCGGTTTTTGGTATGTGGGTTCGGTGTAGGTTTTCGACGTCGTTTATTGATGGAGTTTTCAAGAGGGGGGTGGGGTCTGGGGGCCGAATTGATAACCTTTTTTGGACACTATGGATTTCGAAAACTCGCTACTTGGGTTTTGATAATTTTTTTTCCTTCAGTTTTTTTTTTAAATTTTTTTCGTTTCGAGAAATTACATATTTTGGCTTAACCGAAGCTGAGAAGCCGTTACGTGAACGGTTCCAGTGCTTGGACTTATCGAATTAATTACTCCTCCCAACTGTTTACTCGCGTTCGCTTCTTTCTCGGCTTGTTTGCCGCCACCAAACGCGGCTACACCTACGAATCAGCGGTGAAATTACGAGCGTGAAATAGAAAAGCGAAATTATGACGAATTTGCAAATTACAAGGTGTATAGCTCGTGTACATACAGCCGTAGGTATTGCCGGGCCGAGCGGAAAATAGGCACGATGAATTACAACTTGTAAGGCGCGTTAAATGCGTAACGATGCGATTCGATTTCCGTATGAAGACTTTCGACCAGCAAGTACGCGAAAGGAAGACAATGGCTGTTATTTTCGGACATCTGCAGCTGCGTTATCACGTCGCTGCCATTATAATTGACTCTTTTGATATTGAAATTCGTTAACGAAGCTTAATTGATTGCAGCATACGATTGCAAATCACGCGCGAATCGGGTACTCGATACGAATGCCAATGAATTTGCCAATCGCATAATTGGCTAGTTGATGCGGTTATTTAAATACAAAACAGATTCCAAATTTATACTCACCCTTGAGATGCGTGTAATTGCTAACCGTATTGACGATGATTTTGACAATATTTTTTGTTCCGCAGGTTGTAGCCGTTGCGACGTATTGCGCTATTGTTGTGCCTAGAGCTCACCTTCTAGCTGAGGCGATGACTCAAGGTATGTTCATGGCGTGCATTTACCAGTTGTTTTGTTTACTGGTCGCATACTGCGGCGGAGAGGCCGAGCTCATAAAGAGAGTCAAGCCAGATTCGCTGGTCCTGAGGGTGCCTCCGTGCTGCTGCTGGCCGTGCTGTTTCTGCTTACCTTTGTTACCGGTGAACAAGTATGCGAGTTTCAGAAATCGATTCTGGACTAAATTTTCGAAATTTACTCAATTTTTTTTTTGTATTCGTCTTTTGCAGAACTAACATGAAAAGACTGAGATTATTAGTATTACAATTACCTGTTGTGCAAGGATTGGTGTACATGGTGTTGCTAGTAATGTGGGCCGAAGAAGAGGTAAATGTTAATGGCGAGCTGGTGTGGTTTTTTTCATGAATTATTCATTCGATAGACGAGAAATTAATTATTTTTTCGGTTTTGTGCATTTCCTCGTATGCAAATTCTGGTGAGAAACGAGAATTTTGCTGATGAAAAAATTTTTTAAAAAATTTAAAATTCTGTAAAATTCATTATCAAAAATTTTGGAAATTTACCTACCATGCGAATCATTTTGATCCAGGAACCCCTGCGTACATTAATACCTACTAATTTACCTTCTTTTCCAGAGTCTGTACCAGGTGAACTACGTATACATGCAACCGGTGATAATATTTTCGATCCTGTGCGGTATTTGGGGTATAATAATGACGATGACGATGCTTGGTGAAGTTCTAAAGGAGCACAACATTCGAGGAAAATTCTTCGTCTTGCAGTTCGTCCTGTTGTTGGCCAAATTCCAAGGTTTGCTGGCCAGATTCGCGGTCACCAGCGAACTGTTCCCGTGTAAAATACCTATCACGCCTACAGTCTACGCTAATTGTTTGTACCAATTAGTTGATCAATTTGCGAACTATTCGAGAATGTTGAATTTACGTTTGTATTTTCTTTTAGTGATCTATAACACGTCGATGCTATGGGAAATGATAATACTAAGCTACATCGCTCGTAAACTCTACAAACAACCAGTTACCGATTTATCCAATGGTAAAGGTCAAGTGGCCCATATCTGTCGTGTGATCCCTTGCCCGTGTAACTGCGTTGAAAAGAATAACAACTCGCATATCAACCCTGTAATGAAATATTGAAAGTTTGGACTCGGGTCTCGTGATACAAGTTTCATATCTGTTGGAAGAATACGTCGAAGTGGTTGATCTCGAACGGAAGATGGTGTCTACCTTCAACTTGTGATAGATTGGAAATCTCAGGCCGTGTATGAGGCATTTCTTTCTTATTGTAGTATTTATTGTGTTTTAATATCTCGCAATACAGTATGCGAATGATGATCTTTTTTTACGTTGAAAATAAATGAAATGAATTCGAATCGTTTGCCTCGTATCAATGTTAGTTGAAAAAATAAATAAACAGTACGATAGAAGTACACGAATATTTATTATAAATAAAAAATAACGCAATATAAAAATAAACCGTCTAGATATCTTCTTCGGAATCGGATTCTTCTTCGAGAGTAGCCTTGGCGCTTTTTTCAGCTTCATCTTGGATGTTTTGTGGAACCTTAACGTGTAATCCGTCGGTATGTTTTCCGACCCAGCTTAGTTCTAATTCGAAGAATTTATCTTTCAGTTCGTCGTGTACGAGGTATATTCTGCGAACAAACGCGACGAATTAACAACTCCATTGAGTATTGATTGAATAATGGGAAAACAAAACGACGATGGAAAACTTACATTCGAGCTGCTTCTTTGACCAGTTCCTCGCAAGTCATATCAGCCAATTTCAACTTTTCTATTTCCGTCTTCGCAGCCTGTTTCGCTTTACCAATAGCACAGCCGAAATATCCCTGAACAGAAGGAAAAAATCAAGATTTGAGTAAACAATTTATACCGACGATACTCGAATACATCAAGTTACTTACGTAAGAAACACCAGACGGATCGATCATATACATTTGAGGTCCGTCATCGGGATCGTAAGTTCCTATAATTAAACTACTGCCAAATGGTCGAACGGCGCTGTACAAAGTGTACGCGTGCACGTACATGCTAACTCGATCGTTCAGATACTTCAAAGGGATAGGATTACCGTACTGAGTTCTATAACTGGCTGCTTCCGATCGAGCAGTTTCGGTGAGCTGGCGAGCATCAGCAATTAGACCAGCTACAGCCTACAACCAAAAACAAAATGTCATTCGCATTCGCAAATACGTAGTACACTGGTGAAAAATTGACCATCTTACCATGCCAACATGTCTATCGATGGTGAATAATCGTTTATTTGTTCCCGGCTCGTAGAGCTTTGACGTTACCAGCTTCTCAACGGCGAATACAACGCCGTCTTTACCTCGTAACGCGATAGCCGTCCTGCGAACGGATGCAAAATCAGATGAGTGATACTAAAATGGAACACACAGGTGGTTGAAATTAGCGCACAATGCACACTTACCCGCTGTTTTCTACGGCTTTTTTGGCATATTCTACTTGGAACACTCGTCCATCTGGAGAGAATTGGGAAGCTGAGAGATCGTACTGCAAGTAAAAACAGAAAAGATTAGTCGGTGTAGAGAATGAAACACTCGGAAGATATCAAAGAAAAATAGCGGTGCACTTACTCCGGTGCCTATGGAGCTCATGTTGGATGCAACAAATTAACAGTGGAAACGATTATAGAGTAATTAAGATGATACGATTCTCCGGTGAATAATTATTTCGATGATTCTTCAAATTTTTATTACAACTTATAAAACATGACTCCACAATTTTCAAATTTTTGTAAACACAAAAGCCGAAAAATATTATCATTCTCGAGACCTCCATTATCACAAAAAATTTCCACAGTTGAAAAAAAAAATTAAAATATTTTCAAGTGCTGCGCTCTAGCAAAAAATTCAAAGGAGAACTAAAAATTTACAGAAGTTGCCATAGGTCTTGGTAGTTGGTGTAACGAAGATCTTGATAGCGAGTCGATTTGGAAAAAATGTGTTGACGAATTAATTCTTTCAGCTCGAAAAAGTACAATTTTGTATTATTCAATACTAAATTCGATATTATTTAAGCAAAATGGTACGTATTTTGGTGCAATATAATCCTAAATTTCATATTTTATATCCATTAGTGTTGGTAATTTCGTACTTCTTGCGACTTCGCGTTACTGCTACTCAACATGTGACCAGCTCCACTGATCTCACGGTATCGTAAATTTGATTTTCGTATTGTATTCTAGACTTGCAAACGCCGAAATGGTGGTCGTTCTAAACACGGCAGAGGACACGTAAACCCTGTAAGATGTACCAACTGCGCTCGCTGCGTTCCTAAGGACAAGGCTATCAAGAAATTCGTCATCCGTAATATCGTCGAAGCTGCCGCCGTCAGAGATATCACCGACGCCAGCGTGTACGAATGTAAGTTGAAGAGAATACGGTCGATCATGTCGATATCGCTACGATCAAATCGAATAATCTCGTTTTTTTGTGTTTAGCTTACACCTTACCGAAATTATATGCTAAGCTTCATTACTGCGTGTCCTGCGCTATTCACTCCAAAGTCGTACGTAATCGTTCGAAGAAAGATCGCAGAATCCGTACTCCTCCGATGAGAAATTTCCCACGTAACGTAAGTGCATCCTGATTTGTTTGTGTTGTCAACTTAGTTGTGTTTTAATCGAGTGTTTCAATTTGTTTCTCAGGACGCCGCACGTCAAGGAGGACAGCAGCAAAGAAAATAAATTGAACTATGTTAATTTTTATACATGCTAAGTTTGAGTATTACAACATGAAATTGTATGCGTTGTGTTTTAATTACGTGTCTTTCGCGGAAGGAATTTAATAAACGTTGATCGAAATGAAAATCTGATGCTTGACTCAATTTATACCCTCCTATATTCCCTTGTTTAAATGAAGTGAGCTTGAGTTTTATTGGGCTGAAAGTGAAAGTGAAACAAAATGATTGGTTCTTCAGTCATATCATTGAAATATGTCGAGAAATTGTGTCTGTGAAAATAATGCTCTTTTTCGGTTTATTCACTTTTTCTGGTTACTGCTTACGATCAGATGAATTCGAAATTTGAGTATTGATTGGTTCGCTGGGTTGATAACCAAGAACCTCGTCATGAATATTAAAACATCACAAAAATGACATATTATTTTTATTACAACATTTCACCAGAGTATTTCAAGAAATTCATCACAAAATAATGTCCCATTAATTAAACGGCACCAACTATATTCAATGTCTATTCACATTCATCGTACGTTACGTGCGTACGTCTTATCAAAAGACTAAACTAAATAAGTCTCCGGTAAAACTAAAATATTAAAAAACAGATTTCGCTACAAGTCGGCAACGTAATTAAAAATAAATTACAAATATTTGGAATACACATGTACAAATACAAACATCCGAAACAGACTAAACAAAAAGAGAAAAACTTGTTTCATTTGAGATCTTAATATGGTTTTGCATTAGGCTTGGAAGGTTTATCGTCTGAAACTTCTAAAGCGGCTTCTTTAAGATTCTTCTCGAAAACTTTCTTCGCATTACAAAATCCTTGTTTTGTTTTACCGTATGAATTTGGACCAGCCGAAGTGGGAGTATCTCTATAAAATGAATGAGAAACATTGGTGAGACGACTGTAGAATAGCCATACCTCGACCTACGATTCATTTACTTACCTTCCAATATTCCTCATCCGCATACGCGCTTCCGGAGGCATTTCCTCTGGTTCATCGTCACTTTCCTCACCGAACACAGACGCCACAGACTGAGAAGGCGGTTTTAAATTCACGCTGACGTTAGGTTTATCTTTCTGCACAAATCAAGGAGCATTACGTGAGAAGTAGGGTACACGATTTCACCTTAGGATTTGATGAAAATTACCTGCGACGCTAATTTAATCTGGATACCCTTCTTCGGACCGAAATCTTTTTTATTCGCGCTAAAACTGAATTTGGCTTTTTTCGGCTCTTCGCTGGTCGAGTCGCTGGTTTTGTCTTCTGATGAATTAGAGCCTGAGCAAGGTGAAACACTGGCAAACGTGAGAAAATATATTTAAGTTTCAAAGAAGAATTGAGGTACACTTCTTCGTTCGAATTCCAATCATTCGTTTTACCGTCAGAAGTTCCTCATATCCTGTTTTAAATCTTATTCCGAGTACAAAATTTACATCACTTACCTGGGCTTCGTTTCGACATGGTGCTAATAATGGGATATCCTGGCGGAAAATCAATTCAACGACCGGCGTATTTGATGTAGATGATGTCCAAGAAATGATCTATCAGTCGAAATTCATACTACTGTTCAATTAATGTAATTTAAAAATGTAAAAATGTTACGACATAATAATTATCGAAAATCAGTAAAATCACGAATTGGAAATATCAAAACATGAGCGCATCGGGTCGGTCTTCGGGTACGTTCGGTTTGTATCGGTAGGTGTCGTATTTATGCATTTCGGTCGTACATGGCTGATATTTCAAAGTTGGGAAATAAATCAAGGTTGACGCATGCGCTGTGCTAGTTTTCTCTGAAAGTTGAACCTTTTTTCTAAAATTTCTAAACCTTGAGATTTGTTGAAAACGTGATAAGGTTAATGCGTTTTTCAATTTTTTTAATAAAATGTTCTCCTCGAAACATCACTAACGATTTCTTAACGTAATGGTTTTTGGTACGAGTTCAATTCAAAGATGAATTACAACTGTACCAGATTATTGGCGCGGTTTTCAACCACCGTGGTCAAGACCCACTGCCGCAAGTTATGCAAAAGTTTCGCAGGTACTTTGCCCAAATCTTCGTTAGCACCGCACTCGAGAAGCTTTTCCTGGCACAAAGAAGTTCCTGAAGACTCGAAAGATGATTTCGAACTGTTCGAAGACTCCATCGAACCCAACTACCAAGACGCCAATGTAGAAGAGATCACCGGCGGCGACCCCGAGAAGATAAAACTCTTAAACGTATGTCAAATGGAAATAAACATGTTGGCTCAAAACGGCGGCCAAGTACCCAAAACGATGACCACAGACTTCTGGCGAGAACTGATCAATATCCCAGGTCATATGCAACGAGTATCGTTCATGAAATTCTTATGGCTAAAAGAAGTGAAACGTAATAATACGATACGCAAGAAAATGAAAAAACACGAAGAATACATAGAATGGAAGACCGCCCATGGTAGCAAAGACCGCGCAGAAATACCTACAAATGCGCCAGTCAAATACGGACTGAGCGATACGTGCTTGGTGAATCGTTTTCGCGACGTTCGCATTAATCGATTCTATAACTATAAATTATTACAAGCGATGATGTACGGTCCTCATATTATAGTCGATTGCGGATACGAACCGTTCATGAGCCACAGGGAAATGAACCTGTGCGCCAAGCAATTACTATATATGTGGTCGGAGAATCGCGATAACCTGAATCCTTTCGATTTGATATTTTGCAATTTCAAAGAAACCAGTCCGGTATTTCAGAAGCTGGCCAAAACGCTGGTCGGTATCGATAGTGATCCTACTTTACCATTCAATTACACCGACAAACACTATTTAGATTTATTTCCTAGAGAAAATCTCGTGTATTTGACGCCTCACTGTAACGAAGTGCTTAAAGAATTCAACGGCAACGATATTTACATCATTGGTGAGTTCGATATATTGCGTCATTTCTGTTTCTTCTCGACACACGTGTCTCAATTTTATGATTCTTGCAGGCGCAATGGTTGATAAATCGCACAGCGAACCTATATCTATCGCTAGGGCCAAAAAAGATCGTATTCGGTACGCCAAATTCCCTCTGGATTTGTATTTGAACTGGAAAATGGGTGTGAAATCGTTAACTTTGAATCAAGTTGGTATAATTTCAACTCGTTCGCCAATCATCGTGTCGTATTTCACGTTGAATTTCGTAATTTTACAGAGTTTAGCGATAATGAACGATATAAAGGATGGTCGAGATTGGTCCTACGCTTTCAGACACGTGCCCAAACGTAAACTGAACAACTATTCGATGGACGAAACTACCAGAGAAGTTAGAGACAAAAGGCATACTGCTAAATCGATTCGAGAAAGTTTTCGACGGAATCTAGTCTATGATTTACTTACATCAAACCCGTAAGAATGTCAATTTATGAATGCTTTGTTCTCGGTACCTTTTCGTTATATTGATTTCCTTTTCATGTTTCAGTAAAAAGTGATCGAGGGAGACGGGTCTTTTACAAAAATTGTTCAAGATGGAATGTTTCAGATCGCCGTTTCGTTGGTTTAGTTTCACTCGTATACGAAAACCGCTGTGTGTTTTGGCGTAATTTTCATTGTACTCCGAAACCTGCTATACAGAAATATAGGTACCAAGTGTTTTTATTTTAGTAAATTTATTCATTTTCTTGTTTAGAGCACCGGAGCAACCGAGTTGCGATTTTAATTCGATTATTCGACGTGAAAATATGTGCTCCTAACCGACATGATCTCAAATTGATGCCAGTAAATCGTTTTTTGGACGATGAATACAAAAATCAAACACCAAAAGTTCAATTCGAGTAACATTTTTATTCGACTGTTTACACAACGAGTAAACTAGGATAGGTAACAACTTGGTTATAAAATCAACAACACATTAATTATTGTAATCAAATTGAGCGTTTATAAAATAACAAAAAATTAATCAACAACGATAACTCAGTCCCATACAATCCTCAAACCTCGATTCACAACATTCCTAACACAAATCAACATAACTATTAAAATAAAAACAAACAAATTCTTAATTTAAAAACCTAAATATACGTATTAATGTTATAAAATAAACGAATATGACTTTTCAAAACGACCGTAATAGGTACACGTATCGAATTGGGAAGAGGAATGTACATGGTACATCGAAAAAAAAAACATGCATACGTAAAATAGGAAAAGGATGAAATTAAAATAAACATTAAAAAAAATGACGCGAAATATCGTTGACGATAGAATGACTCGACAAAAAAATCATGTTTAAAAACAATCACAAAATTAATTTCAGAAAAAAGTTCACGATCACAATATTACTTTCAAGGGTTACCGAAAAATTGCCCTAGGAAGGAAAACCTCTGTATGAACTCTTGAGGTTTACAATACAATAATTTCAAATCGCTGAACAGCCTAAATTCTTTATTTTTATTCTCTTTCACTATCCTTTCGAGCATAGACTGAGGATCGTAATCGGTCTTCAATGTTTCCGTTTTATTCATGAGGTATTCCTTGAACGTTTCAATTTCGGCTTCCAAAGAGGCTATTTTCTTTTTAATGTTGTTGATCATTTCTCTTTGGTCGTCTTGTAAGTAGCACTGATTTTCGACGTGAATGAATAAATACTCGAATTGGTCCTTCGTGGTACACGTATCTTTCCTGTTCGACGATCCGAATACTCTAGAGATGGGCTTCTCAGTCGATAGATGAGTGGTAAGACTAGGGCTAGGCGTAGTCTTCGATTTGCTCTCTAGGTGTACGTAAAGATCGTCCAATTGTTGCAGTATTTTACGATCTAGTTGATCTCTGAGTATATCGTTTTTGGAATTCGCGTTAACGTTGGGTCGTCTTTTCACACGTTCGCTGAGGTTTTGTACATTGGCACCTACGTCGTTGATATTCTGCTGGGTGGATTTCGTTCGTCTACTTTTACGGTCGCGTTTACCGGTACCTGTGTCGGTGTAGTAAGATCGGTCCGGCGAACAACACTGGAAGATACTGGGATCGATGGGATGGGCTTCGGTGTTGAAAATATAGCCCCCTGTGTCGATGACGCACGATTTGCCCGCAGCTGTCTCGAATACCTTGCCGTGCTCGCCTCTGTTATGAATGAAATTATCCGGATCGAAGAGCAGGTACAGGTATTTGGTGGTTTCGGCCAAGAAAAACGATTCCATTCGATTGGTTAGCGAGTGATCGCGACAATCTTTAATGGTGGCGTATCCGCAGCTGGTGATGGCGCTGTGCTGGATACTTTTCAAGATATCTACGCCTATGTCCAACAAGTAGGGATTGCCGGTGGCTCGATAGAGGTACATGACCGATTCGATGAGTTCGGGACGTAACGGGTAGCTTTCCCTGTTGACGCTGACCTCTTGCTGAATGATATTAAAGAATTCCGGAGTGAAACCGTACTTTTTCCATACGTTATGGTAATTGTGGATGGATTTCATGCTTTCGTTGACGTTACCGATATGCGAGAGTACTCCGGGCCAGTACGCTTCCAGCGACTGGAATAGAGGCAGTGTGATCAAGCCTTTTTGCATTGATACCCAAAAAAACCAGTCGTCATGTTTCAAATACTTATTGACCGATTTTTGCAATACCAAGAACATGGACATCAGCTCGGGTTTATTAAATAGTAACGCTCCTTTGACCAAATATTCGAAATACGAGTCGATACCGGCACCGATGCCGGAATCCTGCGACGTCCAAACACCACTAACGATATCCACGTGATTACCCAACAGTCCGATCTTAGATTGATGTTGAAACAGCGCTCTGAGAGCATTCATAGCCACCTCTTCGTAAATAGGATCACTTGTGAGTCGGGACAGAGTACCAAATTCCAAAATAAAAGTACCAATTCCAGCAGTGCACGTAATCGTAGTTTCACCCGGAGGTACGCCTTTTTTCAAATTAACCGTGCCGTAAGGCATTCCGGTAACTGTGTCGAAAGCCGGTAACAGGCGATTGGCTACGTTCTCGGCTAGCCTGAGTAAAGGTCCGTTGCAAGGCCATCCTGGTTCGAGTTCTATTCCGGCCTTGTGAGAGAGTATATGAGCACTTAGGAGACCGCCGATGACACGGATGTTCGTTTCGAAGACGGACACGTTCATGTTTATGTCGAAGTTGATATTTTCGCTGATTATGTTGACGACTCTTTGGAATTCGGTGTGGTTACCCATGACGATGAGCGTGTCCAGAGCGTCGATGAGAGTCAACGAGTAACTACCCCAGGTGTCTACACCGTCGCAGGTTAGTGGTCTCAGTTCGTCGTACGGATATGCGTGCTTGAGATAACCGCTGTATGCGTGGTTGAACATGTCGCGTACCTCTTCTCTGTACTTACGTAGATCATCGCGAGTGTACCTGTTGTAGGTGTCAATTCGACGTAGTACAATCGATAATAGGAGGATCGCGAATGTGCACTTACACAGGTGAAACATTATCTAGCTTTTATCGGGCGATCGATACCACTTCGGGTAGCCTAATCGTACGTTGTATTCTTTGCTACTACCATCATTTTGAAATGGTGACGACACAGGTCAAGAGATAGAAATAAACTTCGTCATAGTAACAAATCAATTTCAACAGAACATAATAATTAAATACACTAGAATAGAATTTTATGCGATTCTTTGAAAAAATTGTTTATTTTTCGAAAATTCGTAATCGTAATCACTAAAATCTTATCTACACACACACACGTCACATTTTCAAATCGCGAATCGTTATTGGCTGACAGGTTGACACACTGGAGGCTAAATCGCACTAAAGTTCGTCCTGCACCAATTTTTTTTTTTTTTTTTTAACTTGCGCGCGGGACCGGAGCCGACGCCGAGCGACGCGGGACCGGAGCCGACGCCGAGCGACGCGGGACCGGAGCCGACGCCGAGCGAC
>FIZT01022266.1:0-16371 GCA_900065295.1 Paracoccus marginatus | reverse complement strand
GTTCAGAATGTGTAATTTTGTGAAGAATTTCAAAAATCAAATAGAAAATATAATATGTACATTAATGTCTGTTAATTTCATTCAAAACCGAAAAAAAACGAATTCTACGCCTTATCAGTATGTTTGCCTCCCAGCGAGATAACAGCTGAACACAAATCATGACGTAAAACTATGCAAAACGCAGTACCTTAACAGCCCTATAGATCTTGTCGAGTGCTGTAAAAAAAGTCTTTTACAGATTTTGCCTATTTTTGATATTTAAGGTGCTATGAGGTTTCGAAAATTCTTAGCTCCTTCAATTCTCAAGGTAGACAAATTCTACGTAGGGCACTTTAGAAAGCTTTTATTTTTTGTTATGAGATAGACTGATGATTGGGGGGGGGGGGGGGTCTGAAATAAGGTACTTAATACTTCACTACGAATACTTGAATGCAACAAATCAGTGAGAAATTGAAAAAACTGGTGGAAATTGATTTTTAGGGTATTCGTCGTATAGATCTCGTTGAGCACTGTAAAAAAGGTCATTTACAAATTTTACCTAGCTTCGATATACCTTATGGAGTTATGCTATTTCAAAAACTCATACCTACTTCAATTTTCGAGATGGCAAATTTTGCATAAAACTTTTTTGACAGCTGGTTTCTTCTACTATCAGAAAACACGACAATATTTAACCGACACGACAGTGTCAAATTTCGGAAAGGGCTCTGCAAAAAGAACATGCCAAGTCTCAATTTTACATCATCGTTCTCGACATAAGTTAAATTTGCATGAGGTAAATCGGTGACTCATTGGCCATAATGACTTCACGTTCGTATTTGGCTTCATTATTAACTTACCTATGCATATGTATGTGAAATTGACCATACAACAGTAAAAAAGAAAGAAATACAAGTGCCAAACCAGACGTCACCCTTCACGTTCCTCACCGTCCGCAGTTAATTAGCATATAAATTAATCTACTCGACGAAAACCTGACGTTTGTCTTTTTTTCGCGTTTATTGCAGATACCCAAGACGTGGACTTGGACGCCATACTGGGTGAACTGTGCGCTTTAGAATCGCAATACAAAGAAGCTGCGAATGCATCCCCTCGTCAATCGAGTAATGGCTCAGATATCTCTTGCTACAGAAGACCCACCTCGAATACACCTCCCCAAACCGGAGCAGGTAAACGATCGGTAGATATATAAGGTTGGAATTTTCCTCGCAGAACGTTAAATAATTGATTACTTTGTTAACGCAGTTATGAGAACCGAAAGTCCAGACAATGACTCAGCCTTTTCAGACAGCGTATCTCTATTTTCGAGCGAAAGTTCGACCTCGAGCAGTACGACGCCTTCGTCTAATAATCAGGTATTGCTATTGGATTTTGTATCGTATCGTATCCTATCGGAATGAAGGGTAGTTGGCGAGTACGATATGAAGAGAGAAAAAGAATACAGCCTTAGACGTATATATAGGATTAAGATAGGAGGATTAAACAAAGGGGAAGTTTTGTAGAATTACGGAATTACGCCGAGCAGAAAATAGGGTCGATGATCGAATCGTATGTAGCGCAGAAAGAGAAAAACCTAGTACGATTATAAATATCCGCACTGAAGAAGAAACCCTTATAGTTATAATTAGAAAAGTTACCACCCTAATTGAAGAAACTAGTACCTACCGTGTACGGTTACGTTCTAAGTCTTTACGAAGGTTTTTTTTTCGCACACGAGAATTAATTTACGATTTTTTTCCTCATTTTTTTTGCGCAGACTTCGAGTAGCGATGACAGTAAAGCGGAGAAAATCAAACTGGCTTTGCAGAAAATGAAAGAAGCAGAAGTGAAAAAATTATTCGTCAAAGTTTTCGGTAAAGATGGAAGCGCCAAATCGTTACTAGTTGATGAAAATATGAAATGCGGTTTCGTAATGAGATTGTTGGCCGATAAGCACCATATGCCGGTTACTCCCAGATGGGGTATCGTCGAATATTTACCCGAATTGCATATGGGTAAGTTGAGGGGATATTTTTATCCGTCGAGTGGGGCGATCGACGTCTCGATGGTTTTGAAAATTTCCACTAAAATGAGTTTTCATGTTCGCAGAAAGGGTTTATGAAGAACACGAACCTTTGGTGGATAATTTAATGCTGTGGACCAGGGATTCGAAAAATAAGCTGTTCTTCGTCGAAAGGCCCGAACGTCTGTTGCTATTCCAAAGACCCGAAATATTCCATTCCGATTGTAATTCTATTCCTACGTTGGATGATGAACTCACTCAGAATGTTCTCGTTGAGGTATGTTCATTTATGACAGATTTTAACGATCGTACGATTTACCTACGTAATAGTTTCGTTTCATTTATTCTAATTTTTTTTTTCTCTCGTTTTAGGAATATTTAAGTAATGGCGGATTACCTAATGTCGAAGGTCCGTTGTACATAAAATTAGATTCGAAAAAAGGCTGGAAGAAATATAACGCCGTTTTACGAGCTTCTGGACTTTATTATTATAAAGAAAAGGCATTAAAGTCTACTAAAGATTTAGCTTGCTTGGCTACTTTCGACGTTAATCAGGTTAGCGTGGTTTTGAAAAACTAGACCGGAGCTGAGTTACGACGATATTAATAATTTATTTGCGTTTGTTTTTAGGTTTATTACGGAATCGGTTGGAAAAAGAAATTCAAAGCTCCGACCGAACATTGTTTCGCCATTAAGCATCCGTGTTTGCAACAACCAAAGTCCACCAAGTTTATCAAATACTTGTGCGCCGAAGATGCATTGACACTTCACAAATGGGTTACCGCGATTAGAATTATCAAGGTGAATAGCTTTTACTCTCATTATAACGTTTTAGAAGAATAGAAAAGTAAAAAACTAAACAGCGAACTTATGAAAATCTCATAATCTGCCATCGTTTTATCAGTAGATTAGACGATAGACCCAATCTGCTTATCAGAAATTCGGATTTTCAATTTATGATCACTCGATTGATTCACGTCTGTGTTCATGAGTCGAGTTTTATTTCAATTTTCTTACCAAGCTTCTTTTTTTTTACGTTTCAGTACGGACGTCAGCTACTGGAAAACTACCAATCGTTGATGACGGCCGACGAATGCGAACTATCAGACTCCGGTTCATCGGGCTGCGACGTCGCCTTCGAATCGGACTTCCCATGCGGTACGATCAAAAGAAAACCACCAAAGTTGCCGCTGACCGCAACCACCCGCCAGTTGGCTTCGTTAGATACGCGAGCTTCGAACGCAGCGATGCTGGAAAGAACGCCGAGTTTTGGCTCGTTACCACCTCCGCCGCCCGAACTCCTGGCCAGCACGTTGACGCTGAACGAAGAAGTGGAAGATTTGCCACCGCCACCTCCGCCGCCAAAAATGTTACCTTCGCCGAGCGCGACTTTTTTACAAGACTTACAACGCGTTATGCGACGAAAATGGCAAGTCGCTCAGAAATGTAAACAAGATCTCAACACTACACCTCACGAAGTGCTCGGATTCCGCGACCCTCCCGACTACAAAGAAACCAACGTCAGTAATTGGGTGGCCGAGCATTACGGAGGCGGTCAGAACCTATACGAGAATGTATACAGAAGCGGACCTCAACCTCCACCGGTAGTCGGAGTTACCCCAGCCAAAGTACCAATCGTACCGACGTCTCCGTCCGTCAACGGAACGCCGATAAAGAAAAGACCGCCGCCGCCACCTCCGCCCAGAGCCGAGACTACCCAATTGACGACCACTGTACGATTTCAAAAATGCTAATTTGCTTTCGAGAGCCTTTCGCAAGGACCACGGTTTACTAGTCATTTTTAGGAAAATAATGATTTCGTTGTTTCTATTCTATACGCATGGTTACGATGGACTTGGACCATACGATAAGATAGTCATGTTTGTGAAATTTACGATTATTTCAGTTTTTTTATTTTCCTTTCTTCATTTATTTGGTACTTTTTAAGCAGTTTTTATTTTTCATTTTTCTCGGTTTTTATCGTGTAGCGTGTACTATTTTTTTTTCTATACCTATTTTTACTGAACAAGATTTTTATTCATTTTTTTTTTTTTTTATTAACAGTTTTTTTATTTTCAGCGGTATATTTTTTATTGGTTAAAATTTTTATCCTTCTTTATTACGGTACATACTTTTTTTGTACAAAGAATTATTATGAGAAAGACTGATACCTGAGCCATTTTTTCTCGAGAATTTTGTATAAAAAGCTTTCTTACACACGCTAAATTGCTCAACAGTGTAAGTGAAACTTTCATTCGTGCTGAACTCGTATACGATTATGGTGCTTACTTAAGTTTGTATGTAAAGTTGTTTTTACGTTTTTTATCATTTTTTTCTTTTTTATTTTAATTCAAAAGGCTGTTTTATTTTCGAATTATCTTTATACTAATGTGAGTTTTACTTATATTGCTGAAGTAAGGTGGCTGTAAGCAATGCTTACTAATGAAAAATTGTTATCCTCGTCGATCAAATTTGATTTTTCATATTCAAAATAATAAAATTATACTGAAAGCTGGAATTCCAATTGTAAAAATTTTTGTTCATAACTACGATGTTATATTGTTTATTTCATGTTTGAGATTTTGTTATTTAGTAAAATTTTAATAAACTTTAATTTTCATTTGCGTTGTCACTGAATTTCAGTCGTCCATTTTAGGACTAAACTTTACCAATAGACTAGAAAATTTGCATTATGAATCCACCACGAAATTACTGAAAATGTGCTAGCTCGTAAAATAAAATTTCTAAGAAGATGAATTTGATCACTGAACTCAATGTCAACTTGAAAGAAGAAAGATGAACAGACTGTTACGTGTTACCTTTTATAAGTCATCGAAATCATGAAGTTTAGTGATATATGATTTCGTAAATTTGTTGGTTTTTTTCTTAGTATGTAGATATCCTTTCGAATAACTAGTTTATTACGTAACAGCGGAGAATGGCCGAGTACAAGTTACATTTGAATTGAACTAAATTTACAATCGCATTCGCATAGTGGTGTAGTCGTAGTTCGGTTCGCTTGCCACTGCCACTTGCCAGTGAAACCAATTATCATCATTATCTCATTCTCTTCATGTTTTCATAACGTTTCGTTAGTAAAGTACCTGTTCAGTAAGTAGATTCTTTTGTGTTACACTGTGCTCTATCTTATCAGCTATTCATTTGATTACTCACAGTGAAAATATTTTTTCTGTAAGTGAAGTTAATTTTCGTTTTACGCTGCAAAAATTATGTTGCTGTATCAAATTCCAAGGATTATCCTTATCAGTTGAAACATCATTCGTGTCTCGACTAGTTGTGGTTTAGTTGTGTACATAAGCGTTATTTTGTATACACGAGTTTAATTCTCAATCTTATAAAATCCTTCAGGTAAGCCGTGTAAGTTCCATCAAATTGTATATGACGAACTTTTTACTAAGAAGCTCATCTAATTATATCGTCCGAATACATCGTATGGTAATCAGCAGTAAGTGAATTAATGGAACTAATTATATATTCAGCACGGTGTTTCTAATTCAACTCCGTGTACGGAAAACATACGGTGAATAAACCGTTCACATCGCGGTAGTACTCGAATGATTGTGATTTTCGTGACTATGTTAATTTGCAGGAAGGATTAACAAGCGTCTGGAAGCGTCATATTGCACAAAAATGATCAAAAAATCGCCTCTTTTACCGGATATGCCTAGTGGTGGGCCTCTGGACGTGTATCGGAAACAAGCTTCCTTCTCATGGAAAAAATTAATCACCCTGATCGACGGAGAAGAAGGAATCGAAGTGAAGGTACGCATTTTATAGAGCAAAGTACAGATTGGACGAGTGTATAGTATACCGAAATTATGTATTATGATGGCAGATGAAATATTATAATATGTTCGCCAATGATCCGCTATTCAAACAAAGAGATTTCGATACTTTAGATGAAGAAAGAAGAATAACAACGCTTCGTATTTATAAAATTTTAAAATTGAAAATTCTATCGGATGAGGAACTGTTGACGAATCCATTTTCTGTGAGTGGTTCGAACGTTACTTAACTGCAGATTTGTTCTGTATTGAATGGTGTTCTTATTAGACGAATAATAATTTGTTTGTTTAGCTCATTAGTAGAATTACAGCCGAATTTCATTATTGCCCTTCAGTAGCTGTCAAATTCGGATTGACTTTTGTTATGTTTAGAAACGTATTGATTACTTTAGGAAACGATGATCATCTCGAGACGTATTTCGCCTGCGAAAATGGAGACGTAAGTTGATTAATTTTAACATCAAAGGTAACCGATTAGTACATTTTGTAAAAGTACATTTTCTTATCAGGTCGCTGGATCTTTCGCTTTGACTGAAATAGCTCACGGTACGAATACCAAAGGAATGCGAACGACGGCTACTTTCGATCCGGCTACTCAAGAATTCATTTTAAACACTCCCGATTTTGCTGCAGCGAAATGCTGGTCTGGTAGTTTAGGTAAGCTGAACTGTCGTCGTTATTTTCTTTTTTTTTTCAAAAAGCGAGTTGAAAATTTACCCAGTTGATTCGTTTAGGAAAATGTGCAACGTACTCGATAATTTGGGCCAGAATAATCTTACCTGACGGTTCCGACGAAGGTTTACACGCGTTTTCAGTACCGGTCAGAGATCCTAAAAATGGAGCTGCTTTTCCAGGAGTGATAGTTGGTGATATGGGTAAAAAAGCTGGTCTAAATGGCGTAGATAATGGGTAAGTTGAGCTACACCGATTTCATTCATGTACATAGTTGGATCAAGATTCTTAGAATATTTCCGTAAATTTGTAGATTTGTTTTATTCAAAAATTATCGTATACCTAAGAAGTGTCTTCTGACTAAAACTGGAGATGTAACTCCCGAAGGGAAATATGTCGTCAGGCATAAAAGCAACGAAAGTCGATCCGGTATGTTATTTTTGATACACATTTTTCTGCTGTATTCACGTATATCGTTTTAATATTGAAAATCACTTTCAGGCAAAGCATTCGCAGCATTATCCGGTGGTAGAGTAATGATTATTCAGATTTGTTTAGCTTATGTTACCAAAGCCTTGGCCATTGCTGTGCGATATGCCGGTGTTAGAAAGCAATTTGGTCCTGACGAGCAAGAAGAACTGCCCATTATCGAGTATCAGTTGATTGTAAGTAATTTGAAAATGTTTTAGTTATTGAAACGATAATGAAACTGTGATTATTTCATCTTCGCAGCAATGCAGATTATTCCCTTATTTGGCTGGTACTTATTGTTTGAAAATTTTCGGCAATCTGTTCGGAAAATATTATACTGAAATGATGATCAACACATTTACCGGTGGACAAGCTCCTGTGAGTTTCATTTTTATAAAAATCAATGAAATTAACAAAGAAGAAGCACTTTCTTAATTTTTTTATCTTAGGATAATTTTGGACCGGAGACCCATGCTCTCTCTAGTGCCGCGAAACCATTAGCTGCTTGGTTAGCCAGAGACGGTATTCAAGAATGTCGTGAAGCATGCGGAGGTCATGGATACCTAAAAGGTGATTTGGAGTTTACAAAAAAAAAAGAAAGCCCTTGTCTCGTATGGTCTCACGCTAAACAATTTTAATGATTTTTTAGCGGCTGGTATTGTTGATCTGCGGAACGGTAACGATGCCAATTGCACTTACGAAGGTGATAATAATGTATTACTGCAACAAACCAGTAACTGGTTGGTGCAGATGTGGTCTAAACGAAGATCTCCCGAAGCCAGACCGTTATTCAATACACCCATGAAGACGGTTGAATTTATTTTAGATTCTGATAGAATTTTATCGTCCAAATTTAGTGCCATCACTGTCGACGACTTGACAAACCCGACTAGTTAGTATTGGATTCGTTAAATTAGTGTTTCTAATTTATAATTTTATTTATCGTACGTTTCTTTCGATAGCTTTACTGGACGCATACAAATGGTTAATTTGTTATTTGCTCGAGATTACTTCTGATAAATTGAACATGTTGAAGGATCAAGGAAAGGATTCATTTACTGCGAAAAATGACACCCAAGTTTACTTTGCTAAAACTCTATCGTTAGTGTATGGCGAGGTATAGCATATCATTATCAAATTTGTAAAGTCGATTGAATTTTCGTTTGATATCGTCATTTTTTCAGCATTGCATTCTCTCTTCATGCTATCAATTCGCTTTAGAAAGAGCTGAAGGTGAAGCTGGTGTTCAAAATACTATTCTATTGTTGACGTCGCTTTATGGAACGTGGTCCTTAGAGAAACACTTGTCGTACCTATTCCAAGGCGGATACTTGACTCAAGGCTGCTCTTCGTATCTTTTCAAAGAAGCTATAATCAGTTTATGCGCTCGTCTTAAGCCCGAAGCTGTTGCTTTAGCCGATGGTATCGCTCCTCCTGATTTTATTTTAAATTCAGTTCTCGGATGTTCCGACGGAGAAGTATGAATTTTATTGGCTATTGACGATGAGAAATTATTTTTGATCATTGCTTATTTATGCATATTTTTCGCTTCAGGTGTACAGACATTTAGAAGAATCGTTATTCAAGGACCCTGAAACGTTCAAAGTACCCGAATGGTGGAATGAAATTTATACCATCAATTCGAAGCTTTAATTTTTACCTATGATCTATGAAATCTTATTCCGATGGCTTTGCTAAATTCAGCGTTCGGAGATGAATTCTCGACGATGCTGTTCAGAAGTAGTATTGAGCGATGCTCGACATTTTTATTCATGTCTTCCATTTGCTTAATTAATTTGTGATATGAATACTCGATTATTTTTATGTTACCTCGTGCTGGATTATCAAATGATGTGATACCTACGCTGATAACATCATAACAATATACTTGTTATGAAAAAATATTGTAAATTGTTACCATTTTATTTATTTTTATATCGGTGTTGTGTGTATTGTGCTAGTATGTCTATGTGGTTAATAAATATATTGAAAAATTATCATTTTTTCTTGGCGTAATATTCGCGTAAATTATATTTATCAAAATCGGGGCTTCTTTTCTCCACACAGTACCACATGAAGTTTTCCCAGATGAGTATTACGACGCTGACAACATATCCAGCCAATAGAATAGCCACAGCTCCGTATAGTTTTCTCATATTCATCAATGCTTTAATCTCTTGTATATCCTGTTTCGCTTCTGTCGCTCTGATTTTGAACATGACGTCGTTCAGCCATTTAATAACCAGACCTGCTTCGATGACTCGAGAAAGGTAACTGTCAATTTTCGGCTTAAGAGGTGAATTTTTTTGCAAGCCTACCGATACTGGCATGTTTATGACGCAGTTGAACATCACGTGTAGAACTTTACCTTTCGTTTTGTCGATGGATTTTTCATCTGCGAGAAATAAAGTATGCGTTCGTGTACGTGAAAAGTGTAAAATCGTACAAAAGTTTATACATACCTGTTTCGTTTAATCTATTGAGAAGATTTTCGTCTTTGTGTTTAACTGTCAAGTAATGCAAAAAGTAGATGTTTTCGTAGTAAGCGAATTCTCCTGAGGCGACTCGTTCGACAGCTGAATCTATATCGTAAGTAATTTCAAACTTTCTACCAATTTTTTGACTGGTAATGTCGAGAGACGTGACAAAAAATTCTTTCGATTGTTCGCCCCAACCTCCACAGCCTATATCGCTTTCTGCCAATTGTTCCAAGGTATCGATTGTTACTCTGAAAAGTATTTGAATTTATTTTAAACTTGTATCGGTCAATTTTTATTCGTTCTGAAACGAAAAGTAAGAATTTTTACCTAGGGACAGGATTAGCCAAGATGGCAGTCAAGCTAGCTTTATAAGCAACCGAAACCAATATGCAATATAGCCACCACCAACCGATGAACATACGAATAGGCCACCCAGTTGGTACTTTAGGCAGTGATATGTTCATAAACATGCCATAAGTGTACAAAATACTATTATCTAGTCTTTCGAAAATGTATAAACCTATATGAACAGCTTCTTCGTCGTTGTTGGTAAACGTATGAGTTAATCTTCTATGCCAGTCGTATCGCAACATCAATTTCTTACGAGCCAATGCGGCTTTGTTCTTTTTTAAAAATTCTTTCTTCTTGTTAAATTTCTTCCACTGGCTTCTTAACTTCGAACGTACCAATCTCCATTTACTTTTGAAGAAATTTTTCAACTTGCTCGGTTCTTCTGTTTCGGATGTTTCGTCGTCTGAATCGAGCAAGCTGAAATCTTTATTTTCGATGTGACGATGGTATAGAGCGAAGAAGTTGAAGACAAATCCGCCCAGAAATAAAGTTATTATTACCGCTGTCCACATATTACCCCTAGAAAGAATTCATCAGAGCGGTTGATTCGAAGGAGAATAGATTTTTTCAAAGAAATACTTATTCATCTTACTGAAAAGGAAGCGTCAAAGTTTGTCTGGAATTATCCGTAAGTGACTCGGGAGTAAGAAAAGTCAAACATTCTGTGTTATAAGGCACACTCAGATCCAACATTTGTAGGTGGTAAGGGGTATAGTATAAATTACCCAACGCTATGTCAGCATTCCCTTCGCACATTTCTCCCAGCAGTCCAGAAAAAGACCCGTTTATTTGTTTACGACCCCATTGCTCTTCGTTGGCGTTAGGAGGTTCGTAAATCGCGTATTGGAAGTTCATTGCGCTTGCTAGAGTTTTCAGAACCTAGATCAGCGTTTGACTAGAATTTCGTTCCGTGGAATTGCAAATTTCCTAGTTACCTTACTTTACCTACCTCTATTTCTAATCCTGTATATTGTGGTATTTGATCTTCGCTTTTTGAAATATTTCTAGCTGTGATTAACGCTGTAGTAGGCATATGCTCGAATGTAACCACCTTCAGCGTTTGTCCTTTCAAGTTTGACGTTTTGTCTTGAAATAGGATTTTGTTTTTCTAAAAAGAAAAAAACGATTTGTCAATGTTGAAAATTCCTGGGGAAAAAAATCGACCGAAGTTTTGTACTTGAAATCCTCGATCCCATGTATTAATTTTGTACGGTATGATAGGTCCGCTTAGAGGAGGAGGAAATGGTACGGTGGAGAGTTCAAAACGTGGAGTGTTTTTATACTGTTTTACGAACAAAACGTTGACTATTTTTTTCCATAAAACGTTATACTTCTGGTAAAACATTCGCCGATCTTTCATCAGTACGAATTTTGCTCTAGAGTCCATAGTTCGATGCCTATCCAAAAAAATATATCTCTCAAAACTCAAAACTGTTCTTAATTTGAAAAAAAATAAATAAAAATTAAACAAGCCTCACCGATCTCCAAAAGTGAGAAACCGAGCAACTTGTTCGCCATTAGCCAAAAAAACTACGTATAAATTACAACTGTTTTTCTTAGCTTGTAAAATTACCTTGACTGTTTCATAATTTGGCGAAAGTAGATCTTCGGATTCATTCACTAAAATCTATGAAAAAAAAATTATGAAAACTAAAGCAATCTAGTAGATTTTTTATGGCGAACATTTACTTTGAAATAGGGTTTAGAATCCATAGGTTTATCGAGACCGCTTCCAATTATGTGTTGGTAGTATTCATCCAAAACCATAACGAAACAATTTGTTGAAAACATGACTTCTTGCAATAGATCTATGGTCATCCATTTTACATCGATGTTGAGTAAAATTTCATTATATCTTTCTACCAAAAATAAGTTCAAGCTAAAAGAAAAACAGTTTTTAGAATGCTTGGAACTTCAACTTATTGCACTTATAACTTACCAAAAGAAAGCGGGCAAAATCGTAGATATAGCAAAAACTGTAGTAAAATAGCATTTCATGCTGAAGGCAAAATGTTCTCAATTTATTCCAACCCTGATTTGTTCCAATTGCAAGATTGATTGACAGTCTTTTCGCATGCAAATTAATCGAATCAAGTAATCAAATTGAAGTTTGAAAAATTAATGAAATGGGTTTGAAAATAAATCGAAAAAATAATTTTAAAACAATACTATGTATTAATGAATATTGAATAAATGTAAAAAATTTACAAAGAAGGGTATTAAATTAAAATTACATACAGTTGATGTGGAATGAAACTTAAGACTATCGTTTCTTGAAACCATATTTCTTTCTTTCGTAGAACAGATCTGTCTTTGAACTGCCAAGGTTTACAATTTTCGGACATCCGTCACGCTGAAATAATAATGAAGTAATCTGTGAGTTATCGTCTTCACCGGGACATACTACAGACTGATGAGTTTGTTGAGTACTTACGTCTTTTTCTTGAATTGTACATTCCTTGCAATAATACGCATCCGATACTCCGGGACCACCGCAAATTACGCAACGTCCTTGATAAGAACCATAATTACATTCATCGCAAATTCTGACTAAGGTACATGGTCTAACGTAGGAATCACATATAACACATTTTCCGTCGCATTTCTCGCAGAGTCTGCCGATAGCTGATGAAAAAAAGTTTCATCACAGGGTAATTTAATATCTAAATACTAGTCAACTGATTGAATTGTTATTGAATTATGAAGAATGTATGAGAGACTTACCGACACCGGGTTGTTTTCTGCAGAAGATTAAATCTGGATGATGCTTAGCCATTTAGAATTGATTATGCGAATGTGTAAATGATAAAGCTTCTAACACAGCAACTAATATCTACGTTGGGCGGAAAGTTTCCCCAAAACAGTTACAGAATAATAGATTTATGCAAAAACTTATTCTTATTCAATCACCGAAAAGTTTTTCATTCGCCTCGATTTTAGTTTTACGATAGTTTTTTTTGAAAAAAAATTCATCTTGGATTTTTGTTTACTTTTATAGGCTTTAACAAAATTCACAGCAGCTATACATGCCACTTCTACCAACAGAAAAAAATTATTTCTTAGTTTTAACGCTGGTGCCAAGGTTACACTGTTCGTAACATTAAGACATTATCTTGTTTCTCAATTTTTTTCGTTCGTCAAAACATCAAAAATTTTTGCAATATCTGAAATTTTTAACAGATTTTTCGATTCTGTTCAACATTTAACGTTTCTTAATGCAAAATAAACAGCAAGAATACTTCAAACAACGAGAAAAACTGAAATTCATCTCGCCGAACAATGTAACGAAAAAAGTAAGTGCCTCGTAAAGTACCTTGTTCACTTGTATGGATTCTCCACGACTAATCTTTCGAGCTTCGAACCACTTCTCTTTCAAACTTGTAGTACCACTTTTACTTAATTATAGGTTCTAGATCCCGATATTATGGTAGAGCAGTTAATCTCTGATAAAGAAACCTTCAAGTTCAACGTGAAGTCGGAGCCTTCATGTTCATATGTACGCGTTTAATTTATTCATTATGGTTTCGTTTTTTCCTCTTTCGCAATTATTGATTGCTTTTTCGCGACTGCTAATCGATCAGTTGACGTTGTAGTTGTTTAAATTATATTTTTATGTGTTTAAAATATGGATCAGGTGTTACCGAAATGGCTCAAATTAGAAAACGGCTTAGTGCCCAAAGTCTACGAACAAGTCTGGCAAGCAGTCAAGCTAACCCCGATGAATCAATTCTGTGATACAAAAATTATTACTCAGTTATTTACCACCAGTGGACTACCTTTAGAAAAGCTCGGCTATTTGTGGTCAATTACTAATGTATCATCGCCTGGTTTTCTTACTCAACAAGAACTCTACGTAATGCTTGCATTAATAGCTCTAGTTCAGGTAATTATTCATCGTTATTAAGTAAACATTCTTGGCATTGTTGAAACAATACTCATTTTTGCGTTATTTTCAGACTGGCTATCCTATCAAAGATATTTCCATCCTGAAGGGTATAAACCACCCAATATTGCCACAATTAGACTACAGCTTTCTGAACATCACCGTTGCAAATCCAGCGATCAACCGAAGCGTGACCAAAAATTCAATTAACGATTCAAGGCTACTTAATAATGTCGTTATAACGCAGAACATGCCTACAGTACAATTTTCTGGACCTATCGCTGCACCTAAGCATTACGAGAACATTCCTAGTTTTTCAAAACCAGCTAAGGATTTTACAAAACCGATAGATTTGATTAGCACCGACTTCAAACCAAAGGAAATGCCAAAAATTAACATTATTCCCGAACTGAAGAATTTATCTGTTAATGAAACGTTCCCTCAGCCTGTGAAATTTGACACCTCTAAAAGCTGTTCGAATAATATTATTCTACCTGCGCAGCAGAACGATGTTAAAAAATACGATTATTTAAATTTTACCGACATTTCGTCCAATTTAGAACCTAAATCTTTAGATCTACCCACATTTGAAACCAATCAATCGAACGATTTCGATGACGATGAGTTCACCGAGTTCCAAAGCGCTACCGTAGTTACCACTAATGACGAATATGCGGATTTCCAGTCGGCGTCGCCTTTAGTTAAATATGAACTTGATAATTTCACCACCGACATCAGTGCTGACTTGATATGTGATCAAAATGCGCCCAGTATTGTACCGGATCCTGTATCTGTAAGCAATGACGAACAAATCGACCTTAAAGCTGGGATTGACGCTGATAAGTATGACGTATTCAGAACGCTAATGGACCATCCGAAGAAGCAAGAGGTTCATAAAGTAGATCGGGTGGAAGACGAGGCAGGTGAAGAGGATGATGAAGAGGATGATGATGATAATTTCGGTGATTTTTTTGGCGTCAATGTTGAACCCGCCAACAAAGATGCTAAAGAGCTATCTATCAGAGTAAGTTGACGAGTTGATCTGTATTCTTATCATTTTTAAAATGTAGTGTGTTTCTCATATTTTGTGTTTTTCAGGAAAAATGTTTAGATGCTTGTTTACGTCTGCTTCAAGAAGGATTACGTGTATTTTCTAGTATTACTAATGAACAAACTTTATCTGAAGTACTTTCCGATGAAAGAGGATATCGATACTTTAATCGTACGTATTGTTTTGTTTCACTCTCGCCTAAGCATTGTTTGAAATTTCGTTAGTTATCTTCATTAATCTTATTTTTATTTTTTAGAGCTAAAAATCGTCTACGAAACTAGTCAACGATTCCAACGCCAATTTAGCAACCAACATGTGAACGACGCTTTGCAAATGCTATGGGGTAAACTCACCTCTTACTCCAAGTACATTCCAAGTGACGAGATTTTAGACGAAGTACGTCAACCTACTCGATATCCCTTCCTATGTATATTTTTCGAAATCTAACAAATGAAACTACGAATAAATTACAGATACCCACCGAAGACGACATCGACGGATCATTTTGCAAACTTTGCGAAACCAAATGCGACGTTAATTGCGTGCGGTACGCTGGCAATAACTACCACGTAACTTGTATAAATCTATTCCTACACTTCGTCGAGGATTCGAAAATTTCAGCCATGTTGAATATTTAATTAGTCAATTTAGATACTAATACGTTTAGTTCCTGGGGAAAGTACCGTCCAACTGTTTAATTTTTCCATTCATATTACTTTCCCCCATTTTATTGGACGACACTCTAACAGATTATTGTTTGCTGTTGCTTCAAGAAGCCTTGTTAAATAATTATGCGAGTATCCAACATTGACTTGGTTTTAAAAAATGGTGTATCTATTTTAGTTTTCAGATCCGCGTCGCGCGTTCGTTGTTTCGCGAAATGGAGTCGTTTTTCGAACTGTTTGGTACTCGAAGGTACCAAAATTGAACGAAGATTGAAGAGTAATCGCGAATACTTACGTAGATTTCAAGTCGGTTAGTCGTGTTTTTCCAATCGATCCGTATCAGGAAACATTTTTTCGAGCATCAGTTAACGTCTTCGATAATGATGATTATTTTGTGCTCGAAATGGATTTCCAAAAATTGTTTCGTGATCTGGATCTGATTTAATATTTTTTAATTTTTAGCCACGTTTCGAATTTTTCTATGAAATTAACTTCTTATTTTTGGATTTTCATCAGGAATCAGAAATGACTGAAGTGTTCTCATAATTCGTATCGCGAACGTTATGAAATTAAGTGTAAGAAAATCGACGATCTTAAGGTAGGTGGTAGGTTTATTCAGCTATCGGTCATTTTCCTAGTAGAGTACGTGTATTGATTGGTCGAGCGTTGATGAAGATTGATCTTTTTTTAGAGAAGAGGTGGGGGGGGGGGGAGTTTAGCAGATTTCGAGCAAATATTAGTACATCAAGTTTCAGAAAAGAATATCAATTGGTCCTGGTTTTGAATAAAAAAAATTAATGCTTGGTGTTTTGAATGGAAAAATTAGTTGATTGAGAGATTGTTTTGTGAAATCGGTTTTCCGATCAATTCGTGATTACAGTTGATTACTCGATAAATCGAATTTTTGTCAGAAAAGCAAGGTTGAAGCGAATCCAACGAATCCATGTTTTTACTTTTTTTTGAGTTTTTTATTCGTGGATTGGATCCGAA
>FIZT01022224.1:0-10860 GCA_900065295.1 Paracoccus marginatus | reverse complement strand
TCGATGCACTCATCGCTAGAATGACAATGCCGTTTCAACCATCCTTCTATCTCTTCCCTGTCCCGAGACATAGGCGCCCATAGAGGGTAGCAGAGGTAGCGATCGCTACCTCATACGCTTTTCATATTTTTTTTTTATTTTGTATTTGAGCATACTCAAAGATATTACGCTTCAATCCAAATAATGTAAGCAAAAAATACACCTTATTCATGGTAAAA
Source organism: Paracoccus marginatus (assembly GCA_900065295.1). Taxonomy (NCBI): domain Eukaryota; kingdom Metazoa; phylum Arthropoda; class Insecta; order Hemiptera; family Pseudococcidae; genus Paracoccus; species Paracoccus marginatus. The sequence continues at coordinate 10,642 of FIZT01022224.1, read as the reverse complement.
TTTCAAATTTTTCAAAATTATTTTGAAAATTATCGCCCTCGCTTCGCTCGGGCTCTAATGAGTTTCTTGTTTTATTTTAAAATGGCTTTCTGAGGCTCAAGCCTTCCCCCCATAATTATGGTTTATCGCCACCTATGGTGATTAACTGATTATTGACAAATCTCAATTCAAAATTTAAATACAGAAATCTGAGTTAATTTGTTCTTGCTACCTCATCGAAAAATCCTACGAGCGCCTCGCCTATGTCCCGAGATATGAGAAGTGGACAAGACTTATGGGTCATACTGTATATAGTATTAGTAGGTACACAGGTGGATGCTTATGCTTACTATACTCGTATCTTACATTATCATGGTGCTCGCAGAATAACGATACGACCGTGGCTCAAGATCGCATAGGCTACGCGGCAAGCAAACTATGGACTTTGGATGAGAAACACAAGCAATTGGTAGCGATCGGTGTCAACTGTTTGAGACCATCGTTCGTCGCATCGCTATTACAATCGATACGCGAAGCGAATAATACCACTCGCCAATCGCCTATACCGACCATCGCGTATCCCAACAGCGGCGAAAATTTCGATAAAACCGAGCGAAAGTACGTACGATCGCATCGCATCGCATGCATTGTATATATACGAATACCCTTACGTTAGGTTTACGTTACCATACATTACGTACGAGACGAGTAGTAAGTAAGTAGTATGTAGGTATGCTATCTACCAAGTACCAACCACCTAAGTACTACCATCGGTTTTCACGTCGACGCGGTAATACTCTCATATAGGTACTAAGTTTACATGAGACCGACGACGACGCGACGCGACGCGAGGTAACATATCCATTATCCATTATCCACAGTCCACAAGCCACAACACACCCGTACATATTATACGTATGTACTTATGTATGTAGTATTTACCTACTTGGGACTTGATATGTAGCAGGTAGCAGTAGCACATAGGTTGATAGGTAAGTCGCTATAACAGTAACAGTCCGTTTTCATTACTAGGCAGCAGTAGCTACAGGGGCATACGTAGTAGATACGTCGCGTCGCATCGTACGTCTAACGTAAGTAAGTACCTTGGTAGTTGACTATATGTGTCGTACCTCTACCTACCTACTACTTAGCCAGCTATTCGAGTACCTAATTCGAGTTAATCCTTCTCGCGCGCATGCAGATGGGTTAAATTGCCGACAAGCCGCACAATTCACGATTACGCGAAAGATTGGTTGTATGACGGACTCGGCATTATTGGGGGATGTTGCCGGACGACAGCTGAAGACGTGAAATTATTGAAAACCCACGTACAAGCGTTCAACGAAATGAAACGAAAACAAGACGTACACAAATTAAGTTTCACGAATAGACCAACATTATAGTACCTAGTACCTACAGTACAGGTACCCACCTTATGAATTATTACCTATTTATTATCATTATTGGGTTGTTGTTGTCGTCGTCATCGCTGTATGTACAAATCGAAGTACGCAATGAATAATGTAAACGATATTCAGTACTTTTGGACGTACGTAGACCCACTTACGTATGGTGTAGGTACCATAATATGTAAGCATGTACATTTGTTGTAATAATTAAACGCGAATCAAAGAAAAAATAGACAAACCAACACACACACAAACAAACAACCAAATGAACATCACACGACGCGATGAACTGGGTACTGGGTAGCGTGCGGGCATCGACTTTTACACGCCTAATTTTTTTCTTTCAAGTACATATAGGTAGAGGTACCTCTACCCAGCAAAACAATCAGTATTAAGTAGGTATATATTCTAATAGAATAAAATTGAACTATACAAAACGTACATTGTACTGCATGTACCTCCATCTACTACTAGTATTTAGACATACACGAACAAGAGCGTATGTATTCATTCATTCATACGTACGTAGTACGTAGGTACTATTATACGTAGGTCTAGGTACGGTACGGTGTACTCGATTAAATGTAGGTATACAATATACATACCCCGTATATAGACACTACTAGGTACTTACTTCTACACATAATAATGTAAGTTACAAAATGTAAGAAAAGGTACAGTAAGAGTATAGTACCATTTATAAACCGCCGCATTACACCGTACTTGCACCTGCACCTCCGAATGACTACGACTTGGTAGACAAATGGCTCAGCAACGAGACCAAATTGTTTTGATGGTGGTACAAAACGTTTTTAGCAATTTCAGCGCTGGCCGTATTGAGCGTATGAACGAGCTGTCCCCTTGCTACATCTAAAGTAGGTAGTTTACTATACTCTTCCAATTTGTTTCTATGCACAAATTGATCGTTCACGATACCGCCTGTATCAAACAAACGCAAGCACGTTCGCGATAAACAAAAACGGGTGGATGACCAGCGGTAGGGGTAGGAGTACTAGGTACGGTACACTAATTTTGTAAAGTCACAGTCAACTCACCCAGTAATATGTAAAACGGCATTTTTTTCAGCAATTTGAAAGCTGTGTCGACTCTAACGACTTGGCTGCACAAGATCATCGTATGCGAATGAAATAAACTCATTATGGGATAATACTTGGTATTTTGCACAGCCATGTTGACGGTGGTTTTGCTCCGTTGGACAAGTTCCATGTCGGCTTTCTTGAAAGTTTTTATGGACTGAAAGGCAAAACACAAAATATTTACTTGCGCGCATATATTACATTTATACTACGCATAGCATGTAAAAACGGCTTCCTTCATCACTAAAAAATAATAAATACTCCAAAACAAAATAGAAAAAAAAAAAAATCAAAAATTCAGTCATTCTCTCGGATTCTTGATAAAAATTTGCAACTTTGGCGTCGCATTATTTCGGCCGAAATTGACTTCCATAGAACAAGAAACGGACTCGACGGCGCATCACGAGTTGATACTCTCTTATGACCCGAAGAAGTCGAAATTTTTCGAGTAGGTAGATATGATTTTTCATTTTTTACTGATAAATGATAAGGTAAGTGATGATACAGACCCCGATTCTATTTTAGCCAGCCTCGAAAATTTCAACTCGAAAAATACCCAAGGGCCACTCTATTACAAAAGCGTGTACCTATATTCAGTGTATTCCAATAGCTATCGTAGCCTCAGGTACAGCCGGTACCGGGTACGTTGCACGCTACGCATTCATTTTATGTAAATAAGTAAAATCAAAATCGTAATCTAATCGATTAATCATCCAAAACGTGATACAAAACAAACAACGATAAAAGCTTACACCGTAGAAGTCTTCGCCGCATGTCGGATTTTGATGAAGGAACAAGATCATTTCAGAGTTTTCCAGCAATTGAAGCAGTTCGTTGGCCAAAATTCTTTCGTACGGATTTTCCTGTAACGCGGCTATATTAATTTCAGAATTTTATTCAAACGATATGGTTGCCGCGCCGTCGCTTGCTTCGGTAACCGCTAGCGCTAGGTAATTACATCAACGACGCGACGCGACGTCATTTTACGCGGCTTGGCGCTACATTACCAATTACGGGCCAAGCATTATTAGCACTTACTTCCTTTTTCAAGGCTAAAATATCCTTGAGCGGTTTCCTGCATTTCAAAAAATCGGGAAAATCGGCGTCATAAGGTTTAGAAATTTTAACACTCAATAACTTGTCGATTAGTTGAGCTTCGAAATGCGGAGGTCTGGGCCTTCTTAAATTCACTCTCTTGTATCTAACCGACTGGACGAGTACAACGTGCTTTTTAAGCGATTGCTCTAAACAGTCGAGTTAAACATGTTGGTTTAAGCGTACGAATAACAAATAAAGACGAAGCTGAAACGACTATAGTGTACAATATAATGTACTAGGCCACATAATATACGTAGGTAACAATGAAGAATGCTCACTTATAGATAGTCCAGAGAACATGACTCGAACAACTAGCGGTAACCAATTTAACGTATCTAATAAAATTGGTTTTTCTTTACTCTACACGGGGACATTATTTATTTCGTCCTTCTAAAATCGAACGATTACACGCGCGCGAATAACTCGATTAATTAGCAAACACTTTCGCTAACTCTCGCTTGATCACCTCAGGAGCCTCAAGACCTCGCTGTCACCGGATCACCGGTACTGATAATTCTGATAATATACAAAACTTTGGTCAATTCGGTTCAGAACGACCCTACGGTACTGTAATTGAGGTATAACCATCCGCCATTTTGGGTGCACCTTGCAAAACTTACGTAGCAGTTTTATGTTGAAAAAATAGAGAAATGATTGTTCTTTGCCTAGAATTTATAGTTATTATTACTTTAAAAACATCAAAATATAAAAAGAAAAAAAAAATCTATGAAAAGTTCAAATTTTAAAAAAATTATGAAAAAGCTCATAATTTATCTTATCACCAGCCAATCACGTCATCGGAAATCGAATTTTGTTTACATTTTTCATGCACCCTAAATGGCGGATGGTTATACCTGAACTTTGAGATGGAATGGAGTGGTAAAAAAAAAATACGAGTTTCAGGCACATTTTGCTGAATTCTGTGGAGCGCGCTTTTTGGACTAGTTGACGAACCCCGAAGGCTACAATTTTCTATTCCAGCTCTAAAATAAAATAAAATTTAAAAAATGGGCTTAAATACTAACGAAGAGCGAACTCAATTCGTCTTTTTTACTAAAGTAACATAAGATCCAACAACGTAATTAGAGCAAACTCCATTAGTCTTTTATTCCAACTCTAAAATAAAACAAAATTATTGAAAAATGAGCTTAAATATCAGCGAGGAGCGAACTTAATTCGTCTTTCTTACTAAGTAACATAATTTAATAATGTAGTTAGAACAACCTCTACTAGTATTTTATTCTTGCTTTAAAATAAAATAAATAAAATTTAAAAATGAACTTACGAAGAGCGAACTCAATTCGTCATTTATACTAGTGTACTAAGGTAACATAATGTAAAAAGGTAACTACTTTAAATCCGTCATAGCTATATCATAAATGATTGGACGGCGAAATAGATTAATTTACCAATATGTTTTGTACTGCGTCTTTGGAAAGGAGATTGAGTTTTTGCAAATCAGCCAACTGCTCCTCCAGACTTGAAATTCTCAATCTCAGTCTATAGTTCTCGGTCTGAACCAATGTAAGTTTCTTTCGGCATTTAGTCACCTCCGCTTTACCCATTCGCAGGGCTAAGATTGCTCTTCTCGGAGTAAGCACATCTTTTTCAGTAATGTCACCAAAACGTTTAAAGTAAATTAAAGGAGCAGAACCTATTGAAAGAGGAAAACCAAACGTGAATTGAAACTCGTGCATTTCATAAACTAGGTACATATAACTACAATACCTTGCTGGGTAACAGTTTCACATTCTCGTACATCACATTGAGGTATAATGTTTCCATGATTCATTTCAACCAAAGTACAGTTCTCTACAGCTTCGTTACAATCTGCAAATGCAAAATAGGTAGTAAGTCTTTAGTTGTTATACGAAAAAGACGAGCTCAATCTGTTGGCATGAGGATGATCGGTGAGAATGTAATTTAACCTGATGAGTGAGTTTTTGATAAAATTTGGTTATTCTCTCTCTATCTCATCCGGTTCGTGAAAGTGTAGAAAAATTATTCTGCGTGGGAATGGTTAAAAATCAATACCTTGCTGATTAGCAATTTCGCATTCTCGTGCATCACATTGAATTCCATTTCCAGATTCAAAATTGCTTTCACGATTCATTTCAAGAACAGTGCAATTGTCTACAGCTCCGTTGCATTCTGTGAATTAAAGTATTAAGTCCGTGTTTATTGTGGAACAAAGTAATACTTCATAATAGTCGTATTCAACTTACCGGTAAGTTCTTTTGGGTATAAAGTAGGAACCTTATCACGGTCGTATTCAAACTCGAAGTGTTTATCACATAAACGATGGTAATGTTTCACATCAACAGTTTCAATCCCGCAAAACTGGGCCCACTGCTTCCTCAGAAAAAGTCTTTTGGGAAATCTTGAAAAATAACACAAAAGCCTTTATGTGGTGAGAATTGTACAGTAAAATTGAATACATAAATTCAACATACCGATAAAAACGTAACGCCGAAACAAATCCGCACAACAGACACATATCTTTACGGTATCGGTCATTTTTGTTACTGTCACTTTCACACTCATTTTCATCAATCTGCTCATTGGTTTCAGCACTGAAATTACGCATAAAGAATTCTTAGTAAGAAATGAAATGCGAATGATGAAACGAACGAAGAAAACTTACACGTTCAATGATGGAATAGCATCAATCTTCAAGCGTTTCCGGCTTTTGTACCGAAATTGATCAGTAGAAAAATGATTTCTACAGACTTTGTCTAGGTTAAGATTTATAGATGCCTCTTCTATTTTCAGCGCATCAGCCCATTTTTGTCTTTCAGAATTAGTTTTAGGAAAACTGAAACACGAATTTATTCTAGTTGTACTTTTAAAGAAAATAATTTTATAATCTGAAGAAAAGTAAATACCTGAATAGATGCGATCCTTCCCCGCATATTACACAGCTTCGAGGCTTCATGACTTCATAAAAACTTTAAATTAACGTTCAACATAATTAAAAATAATTAATTTCTTGACACAAAAACCGCGAAAAAACAGTAAAAACACACTGCTGATTCTTGATAAGGTTTTGGGTTCGCCAACTAGTCCATAAATGCGCGCTCTACAGAAGACTGGAAACTACATTTCTACCACTCCGGCTCGGTCCTCGAGCGGTCGAGCCGTGTAGCGGCGGCGTAGTGGGTGATGTGATAACTCTGATAACCGAAGTTGATGTTGAATAAAATTGAAGAGAAAATAGAAATGCGAATCATGGTAGATCACATTCTAGAGTATTGAACAGAACAAGGAAATAATATTACCGTAACGTAAAACATTTTCTAAATTTAAAATTTTTTCTTTTTTTTATTACACAAGCAGCCTAATTAGTAATTACTTACGCTTGTCAAAGCGATTAATGTCTTAATCTTCTTTTACCTCCCTCGGCCTGGTCCGTCTTAATATTGCTGTCTGCTGTGTTTCCAGCCAATATTATTCGCTGCAAGTACATATATAGACTTGACTCGAATTTCTTTCAAGTAAGTGTTTTTTGAGTTTTTTTGCTATGGATCTTCCCCTGTATGAGAAAACAAAAAAAGAAAGAAAACTGGTGATCTCGTAGTTTTTGCCTAATTTTTATTCGCCATCAACCGTCTAGGATGAGTCACGCCGATTTTCGTATCACTCGTGCTGTGTAGTGTGTAGTAGGTTAGGTACTTGTGAACGATTTTTACTTGGGTATTAATCAGAGAGCTGTTTTAAACTCGATTTGTAATAAAAGGTTTATAAATTTCTATATTCTACGTACTTAGATGAGAAAAGTTTGATAGTAGGGAAACGCGCTACCTTATTGATGTAGGTAGTGAGCTAATTACTTCACTGGTAGAAAGTATTATGAAAATTAAAAGATGACTGATTACCGACGCAATTGTTAGCAATTGTGCGCACTCACTTACATTTGCAGTATTTGTATGTATGAGTGAACCTATGTAGCTACTGTAAACGTCTCGTATACCTACTTATTATTATTACTTACTACATGCATATTTTATTATGTAATGTAATGTAATGTAATGTACGCCTAATGATAAGTCATCGATGATCTATGTTTATGGTTTCAGAGCTCCAATAAAAGAGTTTCAAATAGAGTTAGTGTAAGAATAGGTATAACGCTTGCGAAAATATGAGTGGAGAAGAATTGCCCGCACAAGTGGTGAAAAAATTGGAAATTCAAGACGACATCGACTCGTCATATAAGCCACCTCCAGAAAAGTCACTGGACGAACTATTAAACGCTGACCAACAAGACGAAAGCTTACAAAAATACAAAGAAAAGCTGCTTGGAGAAGCGACTTCTGGAAAAATTATATTCGGTAAGGCCGAGGTTCTTGGTGTAAATTTACTAAGCACTGGCAATGTTTTTCATTTACATTGTTCAAGTACGTATGTACTTGGACCTTACTCATTTTGTAAGTAGGTATAATTATAGGTAGGTAGTGCTAGTAATTAAGTGTGAGTATAGCTGCTACATATCGTACGTAAGTACTACGAATGAACGCACTAATATTGATTAAATTTATTTTTTGGAAACAACCGTAGATGAAGCGGATCCCCGTACCGTTGTTGTGAAACGGTTGGCTTTAGTTGTGGCAGACCGTCCGGACGTAACGCTCGATCTGACCGGCGATTTGTCGCAATTGAAAAAACAAGTAATATACCTATTACCTACGGCTACGAGACTAAATTTTTTTGCGAACAGTGTTCGATTAAAAATACCTAGTACATAAACATATGTACCTATGTAATATTATGTATTGTATACGTATTAATCGATGTTTTTCTTTTCATCTTGAAACTACTCGCATTCAGGTATTTAGCATTAAAGAAGGCGTTTCGTATAGAATTCGAATAGATTTCATGGTTCAACGTGAAATCGTACACGGCTTGAAATACGTACAAAAAACTTTCAGGATGGGAATCCCAGGTACACCTACACCAACCAACATAACATAACGTAACGTATTAGATACTTGCGTGCGCATTCGTACCCATTTACTTATTCGAGATCTAAACTGTACTATGCGACCAGCGACCACAGTTACGTAGTACATACAATATGCATATGTGCCGGGTGTCCGATTAATTCTGGCCCCTCCAATTGCATTTTTGATGGAAACTTCGTAGGTTGGCAGTTCTGACGAATGTAAACAGATAGCCGCAATGTTGCCAACCTATGATGTTTTTATCAAAAATGTCATTAGGGGGGGTCAAAATCAACCGGACACCCGGTACCTGCTTAGTATCTATTTTCATCGTCGCGTTTCATTATTATTTTGCTTAGCTGCCTTGTACGTAGTACGTGTACGTACTGCATCTATACCTACCTATCTAACGTGTAGCTAAACAAGATCTTTGTAATGCTTTCAGTTGACAAAATGACGCATATGGTTGGCTCGTATCCTCCAAAAATGGAAATGCACAGTTATACTACACCTGCCGAAGAAGCTCCCTCCGGAATGTTAGCTCGCGGTACCTACTCTGTTTCGTCGTTGTTTACCGACGACGACAAGCACGAGCATTTGAAGTGGGAATGGACTTTTGAAATTGGTAAAGACTGGAAGGATTGATTCGCTATTAAGATTCAACTAAAACCAATAAGGATAAGCTGAGCAATACGTTCGTCATTTTAATTATGTACGTATTCATGTCGTACGCGCATAATAGTATGTACTCGTACTGTATTTGTAAATGTACCTGCTACCTGCTGCCTACGTAATAACGATGATATTGTGTTGCGTGTAAGTATGCCGCCTGCGTGCCACGTTCACAATAAAAACAAAACTGAAATAGTCGAGCATCTACAGGAGAAGTAAAACATTCAAAATAGATAGAAAAAATATCGCCGTACCCAACTCAACGAATGTGAGCGCATTACGATCGATGTGTGATCTTCAATTTCTTGTGATTTTTTTAAACATGTTTTTTATTAGGTTGCAAAATAATGATGAGGAAGAACACTGTACTTACTTATTTTACGTATGTAGGCAATAGGTATGATGATACTCTGTTTATTATTTATTTGCATACCGGGGAAATGGTTTATCGTCGTCGTACGTTCAGCATTTCTTTGGAAACGATACTACTAGTATTTAACCAACGATTAGCAATTTAGTGTTATATTGTCTATTAAACTTTTTCCCATGAATTTGTTCGTTGTTGGTTCTCCATTCAATCAGCAGAGTTACGCATTTGCACGTAATTGGTTGAGTACATACTGTATATTTTTACGACGAATAAGTACGTGTTTCCTTTCCGCATTATGTATTTGTGCGTACGCATTTCATTTTTAAACGCATTTTATTATTTTTATTTTTATTACCGTATTCGTCTTTAGATTGTCAACTTTTTACGATAATATTTTCTAGTAGGTAGGTATTTTTATGTTTTATGTATAAACGCTATTGTGGCGCAAATTTTCTAACATTTATTTTGTAAAAAAAATTTATCAATTCTATTAATTTTTCTCGTACGATTTCATTTTTTTTATTCCGTTTCCATTAGAATTAATTCAAGTATTTCGTTATCAACTCGCCAGTACCAAATCGTCCTAGATACCAAATTATCTGCCGACGTGACGCTGTGCGACGGCGGCAGCGGAAGTCCGTCGTTCTGTGTCTGTCTGCCATCTGCATGTACTAGGTGTAGGTACGTTTTTACGTACGTAGGTATAAATTATGCATTATTTTGCTGCAGGGATGCAAGAACAACAAAATTTTTCTCTCGCTCCTGCTTCTCTCGTTCGTTCTAATTGACTTTAGATACGTGATCTATCGTTCGTTCGTTCTTGCCGTTCTTGTTGCTGGTTCTTCGTTCTCGTTCTTGTTCTTTCCTAAAAGCTTGTTCTTTTGTTCTTTTTTTAAAAATGCAATTTTCGTTTGACTTAGCCTATGTAGTGAGTTGCTTTCACTCGAAAACAGCTCGCTATGAAATGAATGAAAAAACGGTTCGCTACCCCCAGAAAAAGTTTGCTTCACTCAAAAAACATTTTTTCATCCACAAATTTTTTCAAAAAATTTTTCAACTAGAAAAAATACATATTTTTAA